>BDDC01000918.1:0-12065 GCA_001662425.1 Chlamydomonas sphaeroides | reverse complement strand
GGGGAGGGGGGGGGGGGGGGGGGGGAACGGCAGGTTCATGGTAGGTGCAGGGCGGTAGCAGTGCGGACTACTAGTACTTGCGCAAGGAACTCACCCGCAGTCAAATGCCCAACGCTTGAGATGGATAGCGCGCATAGAAGCAGGAGCGCCGGGCTGGCAAGCGCGCATGCTCGTCGGCGACGGTCAACTTGTCGTCGGCAGTCTGCTCGGACGCGGCTGCATATCAATCCCCAAGAATCGTCCATCAGAGCTATGTATAGCACGACTTGTGGGTTCGCACACAACTGCGGCTGTGGCTGTACAGGATATCAGGAGTCTTCAGCTAGCGCTATGTATGTATACACGTATTGTCAGAGATATATGTCTGTGCAACCTTAGCGGTCAGCAAGTCAGGGTTCACGCAGGAGTCGGAGTGCGGCCGCGACGCGCGACAAGGAACGTCGCGGGCTGTGGATGCGGTTCCGGATCCAGGCGACCCCCAAGGCCCAGGCGGCCTTCACCGCACGAGCAAACACACCGCATCAGCGTGAAGCAGTGACATCAGAGTACACGGCCGTGTATGCGTTTGGCCAAGTGACAAGTGCCGATTGTCCTCGCGGCTAGCGTTGCGACGCGTGGACTGATTGCTTGGTCGCTTTATGTAGCGACAAGCAGCTGTGTACCTGTACCGGCGGAGTTGGCTCCGGTCTGCCACGTGGCGTGCCGCTCGCCGAGGGCCAACCAGGCCGTTGGAAGGCTGGCCCCCCCTCTAGCAAGGCGGCCCTCCCGGCTGCAGCCATGTGGCGACACCTGCTGAACCCCTCCGTCAATGCCAAGTGCTGGTGCGTCTCGCGGGCGGCGCTGCGACTTGTCCTGATGCCGCGTGCCGTCCCACGGAAGGGCGCCGCGCACAAGCTTGGAACCGAAGTGACCCTCTGCAATCCTCTGCGTGCGCATGCTGCGCGGCCCCGATCTACACCCCTTTTGCCAGGTATGTTTTCTACTTCTCCGCCTCCGTGTGCCTCGGCCCCTTCCTCAACGTCTACTTCTACAACGTGGGCATGTCCAAGGAGCAGGTGCGCGCCGCCTGGACCGAGTTGCACACCTCCCTACCTCGCCATCCCCCGCTGCCAGCTCTTACCTCTCACTCCCTGCGCAACTTGCCCGCACTACTCTCTGGCCAAGCCAGCTCATGCCCACCGCACGGCGGCCACCGCTCCCTCCCCAGGTCGGCCTCATCGGTGCGCTGCGGCCCTGGATCAGCGCGCCCGCGTCTTTCGCCTGGGCGGCGCTGGCGGACCGCATGGGAGCCCACCGCGCCGTGCTGCTAGGCAAGGCCGCGACCTTGCTTGGGGGCTACAAGAGAGCTGCGCCTGCCATTGCCGCCACGGCCACGGCTGGGTGTGCGGCAAAGCCGCGCGCGTGGCTGATGCTTGTGCGCCCGGGCCATGTACGGCACGGTGAGCGTGTCCCCCTTCCACAGGCACCTTCGTGGCGTCGCTGGCGGCGCGCCTGCTGCTCCTGCTGCCGCGCACGTTTGCGGGGCTGTTGGCCGTGGTGCTGACGGCCGAGGTGCGCCGCGCTGCCGGGCAGCCGCGGGAAGGAAATCGTCGGCGCTGCCCAGCAACGGCACGCACTGGCCATTCCCGTGTACCGCGCTACGGCGAGCTCCTGCTCACATCCCCGCCTGCCCTGCGCATTGCTCCTCCCTGCCGCAGGTCATCGGCGCGCCCGTGGGCGTTATGGCGGACGCGGCCGTGATGCACATCTGCGGCAAGGTGCGGCGTACATGGCAGCGGGTGTTGCATCCAGACCTCCGTCGAGCTACAGTGGGATCAGGCATCATGTAGCTGATGTCGCTGATTTGAAACTTGCACCATCGGGATTGCCTGGCTGGCCTGCGAGAGAGAGCTGTGGTATATCAGGGTTGTGACGGTGCGCTAGTGCATCCCACCGCTGTTTCGAAGTCCATTTCCGCCGAGCAACACCCCGCCCTCACCCTGGCGCTCCTGGCCTTCCTTCCGCACTTCAGGAGAACGACTACGGGAAATACCGGCTGTGGGGAGCGGTTGGGTGGGGCGTGACGAGTGCGTTCGCGGGCTGGACCATCACCAACACCTCCATCACATCCGCCTTCTACGCCCACGCGCTGCTGTCGCTGCCGTGCCTGTGGTTCGGGCTGCGACTGCAGCACAGCTCCTCGCACGCCAAGTCCGCTGGCGGTGGCCACAAGCAGCCGCACGGCCCAAGCGCGCGCGGGCAGGGGCAGGGCGCTGGCACGACCCGGCCCCACGGCGACAGCGAGGGCGAGGCCCGGGAGGCTGAGCTGGAGCTGGAGCCGCTGATGCCGCTGCAGGCCGACCCACTCAAGCACTCGGACATGACCCACAGGTGGGTCCCGGCAGACATAAGCCGGCGGCTTGCAAGCGCTGCAGGTCCAGGTCACATGCCTCTAGCGCACCCTATGCTTGGGGAAAGATCAACGCAGGCACCTGTTTCGGACCAAGATACCGTTGATGCGCCATGCTCACGCCATGCTGCTCCGGGGCCCCCGTCCCTGCCAGCAGGGTGATCGTTGCGCCCACGGCCGCGCCAGCGGGTGCAGCCGCGACACCGCACCCGGAAGGCCACGGCGCCGCCAAGTCCCACGGCGGCGCGGAGGCGCCCAGCGCCGCGCCCAGCGTCACGGCCGCGCCCGGCGGCGACGCGCACTGGCGCGCGCTGGCGGCTCTGGCCCGGCGGCCCGAGGTTGTGATGTTCTTCGTGACCGCCACCGCCATGGGCTACGGCTTCGGCACCATCGACTCGTTCCTGTTCCTGCACCTGCAGCAGCTGGGCGCCACCAGCACGCTCATGGGCCTCACGCTGACGGTGCGCCGCTGCCGGGCCGAGCCTTACGGCTTTCAAGTAGCACGTTGCTTGGTTGGCGCTCAGGCCAGGTCCCGGCCCGGCCAGGGTCGACCATGTTGCAGTGGCAGGTCCGGCGGACCGCAGGTGAGGCAGGGTTGATTGCGCCAGGCGCTGACGGCCCTCTCCCCATCGGCCGCCCCCAGGTCACGTGCGCCGCCGAGGTGCCCGCCTTCCAGCTGCAGGACCGCCTGCTGGACCGCTGGGGCGTCACGGCGGTGCTGGACCTGGTGCAGGTGGGGCAACGACACACGTCCATGGCGTTGGTCAGGGCGATGTTATCACTGCGTGATTGATTATTCATATATAATTAATGGTGCACACTTTGCCGTGGGTTACGGCGGCGCTGGGATGCTGGTGGGACCATGGCATGTGCATGGCAAGTGGGTCAGACCAGAACGTTCCGAGCTGCGGTGTCAATCCGCATCAGCGAGCTGCTCCATGCGCGCCTCATGCCGCGTGCCCCGTGCCCTGTGCGTTGTGCCCCCTGCCCCGTGCTCCGTGCTCTGCGTCCCGGTCCAGGGCGTCTACGCGCTACGCCTGGCTCTGTACGCGCTGCTGCCGCTGCTGGGCTCCGTGTACTGGGTGCTGCCTATTGAGGTGCTGCACGGCGTCACATTCGCATGCGGCTGGGGCGCGGGCACCGTCAACTGCAAAGCGCTTGCCGCAGGCACGCCGCTGGCTGCCACCGTGCAGGTGCGTCCGAGGGCACGGTCCGTTTGCGCCCGCGCTTGCTGGCAGTTGCTTGTGCGACGCCGCGTGGAGCCCAGGCTGCACCCATAGGCGGACCATGCGTGTGACTGCCGGCCTGCAGCGTATCCAAGGGCTGGATAGATCCCGACCATCAGCCAAGCTCTAATGCCTTTCGTTAATCTTTTCGGTTGACAACTGCAGGGCACGTTCCAAGGGCTCTACTTCGGGCTAGGCTACGGCCTCGGGTCGCTGGTCGGAGGCTTTGTCGGCGCTCGCCTAGGCTGGCCGCGCATGTTCGCCATCGCCTCGGCGACGCTAGCGGGGTTCTGGGTGCTGGTGCTGGTCGCGCGGCGCGCGCTGGGTGTCACACTGACCGGCCGTATGGACCGGGGAGGTGGCTACGTGGAGCTGGGCACGGTGGCTGCGACATGAGCGTGCTGTGGCCGGTTTGGCTTTGTGAGGTGGAGAGGGAGCGATCGCAGGATGGCGTGCACGCGCATGCGGGGTGCAGCGCCGCCGAAGAGGCGGCAGCCGTGTGATGGTGCGGATGGCATGGGCGGCAGGATGTTGCGTGGGGCGAGCGGCTTCTCCTGGCGTCCTGGGGTGCCCATCCTGGTCTGTCAGAAGAGCGAGGGGCGGGGTCAAATGATAGGCGGCAGCTCGCGTTTGCACCAGGTCGGGTGACGAGCAGTGAGCCGTGGAGCCCCAGACGCTCCGGGTCGTGTTTGCTACATGTACCTATGTTCTTATTTCAGTCCGTCCGTCTGCCTATGCCTACGTCCTGGCCCTGGCGCGTGCCAGCCCGTCACCTTGCCAACAAAGGCACAAGGGTGCAACCGCAGCTCGTTGTTCGCCCAGGGCCCCAGGCGCCTCCCAGGGTCTGTAGGCTCTCAGATCATAACCAGGCTCGTAACAAAGCTTCCACTGGAGGACAAGTATATCAGGCTAGCACATAGACCGCCAGACTTGGTGCTGCGCTTAGCCCACTCACGAGGCCCCTCCTGAGCCCGCTGGCGGAGCACAGCACGGCACGGCATAGCAGCCGTCTGGATGGAAGTTGTAGCCTGGCAGGCGCTGGGATCAACTAGCACTGAGGCGAAACGTTGGAGTCAGGTATATGGAGCCGGTATAGCCGGTAAAAGCCTCTTGCCGCCAGGCAGCCGCCCGCCTGTGGTTCTACCGGTATCACAATCCCGAGTGCTAAAAGGAAAAGGGCAGCGCGCCAATGTCGAGAGCTATTGAGGTCCGTTGCAGCCCCGGCCCCAGCTGGCCGCGCTTGGGACCTAGCCATCTACGGAATGGGGCTGCCGTACAAGGGGTTTACGACTGGGGCATCACCAATATTAACCAGAACGCGCGAAAGCAGCACGGTGTACGGCGTTATATATCGCGATGCAGGTCACCGGTCCCTGGAAACCGTGTGTTTTACGCGTGTGCCAACAAAGCAGGGAGGGGGCAAGGGGTACCAGGCGTGGGGGGCGGGCACAGCCCCCCTCATGGGGGCTTGTCAGCTCTTGGCCCCCCATCACTCCCCGCACTTCCACTTGAGAGCCCCCGTCACGGTCCATGTCTTACAGGCCACGTCACTGCCCTGTGGACAGCACCGCAGCAAGCCCCCCGTCACGGGCACGGCCACATTCCTGATCACAGTAGCAGCTCCTGGTAGGGCCATGGTCGGGGTTGGGGCACGGGTCGGGGGTTGGAGCTTGGAGGACTTCGTCAGGATCTGCCAGTACTTCCTGCAAGCAGGATTGGGCAGGTTGTTACGTTCTCCTGGCGGCTTCTTCTAGGAATGACAAACGAGCCAGGTTCGGGGTCGGGGGGAGGTGGCGGCGCGTGTACACGGGTTACAGAATGACACGCATGCTGACCCCAACCCCAACCCGCCCCAAGCCGCAGGGAACATAGGATATGTCGTGTGTTAAGTGTATCAACATTGCTGGAGCTGATACAGCTTCTCGATCACACCGGCTCGCGAAGTGATACCCCGAACACACACGTGCGGGTGTCTTTCCGCGCCTCGACGGATGTAGTATGGGCATTACTGAACCCGACGCCTGATAAACATGGCCTAGCGGTGGAGCGCTAGCTCGAGGCGAGCCCATGGCGTCGGACGAGGAGGACTTTGAGCCAGCCGGGTGAGCGGCAAAGCTACCGTGTGCTCCGTGATGTGTGATGTGGCTCCCCTAGGTGATGCCTTCGCGGCACCGGCCTTTGTCCTGCGAGCATCTCCAGCTCGCCACAGGCGTAAGCTTACGAGCCAGCCCATGTGCCGGGTAGTCTCGGCTCTTTTTATAAATGTTCCATGCGAGCAGCTTGACGCGCAGCCTGCATCCGTCGCCAAGTAGAACGCCCTAGCCCGATACCCGGCCCATCTCCCGTCTCGCCGCTCCGCACGCAGAGACGAGGACGACCGCGACAGCGACTACGTCGGTAAGAAGACTGTTTGGGTTCCTGCGTGGCCCAAACCTACCTTGGAGCGTTTCGTGCCCTGCGCGACTGCTCGGGCCGCGCGAGGGCAAAGCCCCCTCGGGGGTGCCCTCCCCGCGGTGTGCTTGTTGGCACTGCCCACCTGTGCTCCCGTACAGAGCGCCTTTCCCTGTCCCTGTCGCAACAGACGACGGCAACGCCGGTTCGGACGATGACGACGACGGCGGGGGAGCTTCGGAGGAAGCGGCTCCGCGGCGCCGCCGCGCGGCCGCTCCCCCGGCCGCGCGGACGCGCCGCGCCACTCGTAACACGAAATCGGTAGGCCTGACCCCCTGGACCCTCCTCCCTAGCACGTCTATTCCTTTCCCCCTGACCTGGCACAGTGTTCGCGCGATGCACGCGGTGCCGCCCGTAAGGCCCGTGCCGCACGCACGAGGGTTCAGCTGGCCTGGACGTGGGCCGCTGAACAACAGTGGCGTGGCAGGGAGCCGCCGCCGTCAGGCGGTGTCTGCACGGGTCTCTCGCGTAGATGCCAGCGCGAGCGTGTCGCGGTCGCTGCCTGCCACCTCAGTACAAGGACGACTCCGAGGAGGAGGAGGTAGCGGACGAGGAGGACGAGGAGGAGGAGGACGACGAGGACGATGAGGAGGAGGAGGAGGAGGACGACGACGAGGGCGGCAGCGGGGACGAGGAGGAGGACTATGCGCCGAGCGGCGGGCGCCGCACGCGAGCAGCAGCCGCCTCCGGAGCGCGGCCCCGTCGGCAGGCGGCGCAGCAGGCCAACGCCCGGCTGACCAAGGTCGGGCCGGCGAGGAGCGGCGGGGCCAGAGGGCCGTGGGGCGGGGCACTCGGGGCCGTGGGGCGGGGCCGTCGGCGCCCTGGGGCGGGGCCCGCAGGGCTGTGGGGCTTGGCCCAGCCTGTCCCTTGCGTTGCTGGGCTCGGCCCTGCGGGCCCCTGCCCTACTCGACGGAGGGCGTGGAGCTTGGGGCTGTGCACGTCGTGCGCAGGCGGCGCCCTGCCGCCGTGTCCTGCTCTTGGGCTGCTTGGCCGTCCGCCGCTTGGCCGGGCGCTGCGTGGCCGAGCGCTGCGATGTCGCGCCGGTGCAGCCGTGCGGAGGGCAGGCCGGCTGGCTGCAGCGCGCCTCCATGCTAGCAGCTTGGGCTGCTCAGCTGCGGGCCCTGGCCCGGCCTGGCGTGGTGGCTGCGGCCCGGCAGCAAGGAGCGAGCGTACAGTAGCTAGATCGTGGGCGCCGCGTTGTTCCGGCCACTACCCACCCCAATGCGGTGCCCCACTGGCCGCCTGGCGGCTCATGTCGCGCATGACGCCCGCAGCGATGGGGCGCCGGGCACGGGGCCCGGGTTTGAGGCTGGGGCTCGCTTCCTGTCAGGGGCGCGGGCCGCTGGCCCTGTGTCCTAGCGCGCTGCTGTGGCATGTGGGTGCGCCTCACCCCACGCCGCCTCCCTGCCCCATGCAGGCGGACACGATGGAGGACGACGACGAGGAGGTCGCCCGCGCCATTGACCGCGAGATCAATGGGCTGCGCGCCAGGCCGCGCAGGGTGCGTACGGGGCTGTGGGGGCACTGGCCGGGCGGCTGCGGGGCTGGGGCTGTCGTTGTGGAAGACACGCGACGCCGCTGAATGCGGCCGGGCTGCTGGCGTACGGCCAGCGGTGGCGGGGCGGGGCGCTGTGGGGCTGCTGCCGCCGGCCCCTGCCCGGTCGCGACAGCGTGGGGCTGTGTCGTCCCGCTTGCGCAGCGCAGCTCGCTCACGCAATCGGTGGATGCCCACCCACACAGGTGGCCATGTCGGCGTTCGAGGAGCGTGCCGTCAGCCCGCGCGGCGGTGGCAGCGCCGGCTCCGGCGGTGCCGCAGGCCGCCGCGCGCCCTCGCGCCAGAACTCCGCGCCGCCCGGTGGCCGCTCCTCCGGCTCGGGCGCGCCGGCGCCCGCCCGCGCCCGCCGCGCAGCCCCGGCCCGCACCAGCCAGCGCAGCGTGGCCAAGGTGTCGTACGCGGAGAGCAACAGCGACAGCGAGGGCGGCGGCGGCGGGCGCGGCGGCGGGGGCCGCGGCGGAAGCGGGGGCGGCAAGGTGCGGGAGGCGCTGTCGGCGTTCGAGGACCCAGACGAGGAGGACGTGGAGGACGAGATCGACAAGGTGCTCAGTCACAGGTGCGGCGGGCCTTGGGCCATGCGCCGGGGTCGTCATGCGGCGGTAAGGGCATGCGGCATGGGTTTGGCGACGAGGTCCTCAGCCACACGCGCGGCCAGCGCTTGTGGCTTGCTGGGTATGGAAAACGCAAAGGGCTACGCTGGGTTGGTAGGGGCGGCAGTCGCGCAAGGCCGCGCTCCCTGCGACCCACATGGGTTGAATGCCGTGGGCCGTCGGGACGAGGCCGCGGACTGGGGCCTGGTCTAGCGCGCTTGCCCAGTGCCTCAGCGCACCGCTAGGCTCCGCCACATGCGCCCACCCTCGTACGCGGCCGCGGCCCGTGCGCGCCCTGCAGGGAGGCCGAGGCGCTGCCGCCGACGCCCAACGACCCGTGGGCCAGCCGCGAGTTCTACATCAAGTGGCGCCGCTACAGCTACATCCACTGCACCTGGGAGCCGCGGTCGGGGCTGGACGGCCTCAAGGGCTACAAGCGGCTCATCAACTACATGAAGAAGGTGCGTGCATGGGACACGGCGGGAAGGCCGGGCTTGCTCGGCTTAGGTCACACGATGCAGGAGGTTTGCGTTTGCGTTTGCGTTTGCATGTCCATGGGGCGGCCTGGCTGCCCGCAGAGGGTGCCTGCTCAACCACGTGTTGGGAAGGCATGCCATGGTAGCACGGGAGGGGCGTGGACAAAGCACCGGGCACAGCACGCCGTACTGCATGCCGCGAGCCTTGGCGCCAGGAGCGTTGGGACGGACAGCGACCTGCTTTCTGCGTGCCGTGCCCCAACCCCTCCCCTCCCCGCCCTGTGACCTGGGCGCCAGGTGGACGATGTGGAGGCGGGCCGCCACGCTTTCAGCCGCGAGGAGCAGGAGATGCAGGACGTGGAGCGGGAGATGGAGGCGCAGCTCAACCAGCAGCACATGCAGGTGGGGGCTGGGGAGGGGGCAGGCGGCGCGGGCGTCAACGGGTGGCAGAGGGGGCAGGGGGAGGGGGCGTGGGAGGAGCAGGGGCATTGCGTCCGTGGAGGTCGGGTTTGTGGCGGGGGAAGGAGACGAGGTGGAGGTGCAGCCCGGGAAACCAAACATGTTGGTGGCATGGGCGGTGGGGAGCGTATGTGAATGGTTGTCAGAGAGCGTAGATGCACAGGAATAGTGAGAGCGCAGCTGAACCGGTCTGGTCGTGTGTGGATGCGAGGCCGAGGTGGGGGATAGGGCCGCAGTGAGCAGCCGGCCCAGCAGTGGGGAATGGAAGAGCAGCAAGGCACAAGCACCGTACCGTTACCGGACCTCACGCAGCAGGCTAGGTCTGATGGGTTGGAATGTGGCGCGGGGCAGCGTTAGGTATTGATCTGAACGGGATCTGAACGGGATTGATCTGAATAGCACATTGTGTGAGGGGCATGGGACGAAGTATAGGTCGGTCAATGTGGGTCACTGGGGCGTCAAAACATGACCGTGCCCCTCTGCCGCCATCTGCAGGTGGAGCGCATCGTGGGCGAGAAGCAGGGCGCCGTGCTGGTGCCCAGCCCCGAGGAGGAGGCCGCGGCGGCCGCCGCAGCAGCAGCAGCAGCCGCGGGCGGCGGCAGCCCCGGCGCCGTGGCGGGCGCGGGCCGCGGGCTGTGCGGGCCGCCTGGGCTGCGGCGGGCGCGGCGCGAGGAGGAGGGCGCCGAGACGGTCGAGGTGACCAAGTACCTGGTCAAGTGGGAGGGCCTGCCGTACGCCGAGTGCACGTGGGAGGCGGCGGAGGACGTCGTCAAGGCCGGTGGGTGGCAGGAGCTGGGGCCCGGGGCTGGGGCATGTGTCGGAGGCGAGCGCGGTGCGATGCGCGTGGCGCGGCCTCGGCTGGGGGCAGGCGTGGCGGCCGGCGTGGCCGCACTCGCGTGTGGCGCCGCGTGCGCATGACGGCCGCGTGTCCCGTTGGTGCAGCAACGGGCCCGGACCGGTGGCGCGATAGCGAGACGCGCGACATCCTAGCACGCTGTATGCTTGGTGCGCTCCCAACAATGGGCACCCCTGTGGTCCTCCTCCGCCCTGCAGGCGGCTCGGCGCAGATCGACGCGTACCTGTCGCGCGAGCAGCGGCTGCTGGAGCCGGGCCGCGGAGTGGACGTGGCTCGCAAGCAGTTCAAGATCAAGGGCACGCGGGCGCTGGAGAAGCAGCCAGAGTACCTCAGGGGTAGGCGGACCGGATCGAGTGGCGGGCAGGGGGCGGGGCGACCGTGTGTTCGTGTGGACCTCCTTGTGAACCTGCGCACAGAGGCCATGCGGCGTCGATGCCGCTGCCTCTGTCGCTCCAGTCCCTCCGCTGGCCCTTGATCTCTGCTGTGTCCGTGCGCGCTCACCTCTTGGCGCGCCTCCCTTTTGGCGCACGCCCTACGCCCTCATTCGCCAGGCGGCACGCTGCGCGACTACCAGATGGAGTCGCTCAACTGGATGATCTACAGCTGGAGCGAGAACAGGAACATCATCCTCGCCGACGAGATGGGCCTGGGCAAGACCGTGCAGGTGCGCGGGCACGGAGCCCCGGGCAGCGTACGTGTCGGCTAGCCGACGAGATGGGCCTGTTCACGCGTTGCGGCCCTTGCAGCTTGCAGCGATCGCCGAGTCCCTCGTACCAGCGCCCACCACCCCGTACCTGTGCCCACGTGCATGTGCATGTGTTGCCAGCTCACCCGCCGTCCTCCCTCGGAACATGCCCATGACCTGCCCCGCCCCCGCCCTGCCCTCCCTTGGCCGCCGCAGTGCGTGTCCTTTGTCACCTACCTGGCGGAGGCGCTCCACGTCCGCGGCCCCTTCCTGGTGGTGGTGCCGCTGTCCACGGTGCCCAACTGGATCCGCGAGTTCCGGCGCTGGGGACCCTGCATCAACGCAGTGGTGTACGTGGGCGACAGCAGGTCCAGGGAGGCGAGTGCCCGGGCGGGTGGGGCCGGCCGCCCATAGCTTGTGGTGTTGCTTGTACGCCACCGCTATGTGCGCTCGCGCGAGGCGAGGGCCGCCGCGCTGCCTACACACGTGTTGCGCCCAGCCAGGGGTTTCATTCAGCTCAGGGGTGGGCGAGGGGCTGGCTTTCGGGGCTCCTGGCCCTGCCGGGCCCTAGCCCGAACCTGACGTCGCCCCCACACGCACGCAATGTGGTATTCTATCGCTTCATTCACAACTGAGCACCCGGCCGGTGCCCGCAGGTGCTGCGCGCCTACGAGTGCGACCCCGCGCCGCACCACAAGTCGTCGCGGCCGCACCGCTTCGAGGTGCTGCTCACCACCTACGAGCTCATCCTCAAGGACGCGCCGGTGGGGCACCCGGGGCTGTGCTGCGGCGAGCGGCTGGGAGAGGCTGCTGCATGCTCCCGGCTCCTTGCAGTGCCATCGGCCACAGCTGGCGGCTTGACACCGTTGCCGACACGTGGCGTTGGTTTGCGCACGGCCCTAGATCCGGGTGCACGGGGCACCCGCCCGCCTGAGACCCAGTGACACGAACCCTGTGGCTCCCCTCCTGCCCCCCGCCCCGCCGCCCAAGATCCTTTCGTGCAGTTGAGCTATGTGGTCTACTATTTACACGGCAACACAACCTCTTGCCAATTGTCTGCCCCCAGATCCTGTCCCGCATCAAGTGGGCCTACCTGCTGGTGGACGAGGCTCACCGCCTCAAGAACGCAGAGTCGGCGCTGTACCAGGTGGGGGTGTGGCGATGCAGGAGCAGCCGGGGAACAGGCGGGGGCCGGAAGGGAAGGGGGGTGCAGGGAAGGCGGCAGCAGGGGGTGGCACTGTCAGGAACAGCGTTCAAGAGAAGCGGCCAAGATGGGCCACGCCTCATGAACTCCTCCCGGCCCCTCCCGTCCTGGCCACCCCACCCCACCCCACCCCACCCCACCCCACCCCACCCCACCCCACCCCACCCCACCCCA
>BDDC01000917.1:0-38797 GCA_001662425.1 Chlamydomonas sphaeroides | reverse complement strand
CGCTAAGCAGCCACGTACAACCCTCGCCAGGCAGCCTGCGCAAAGCCGAGGCCCTCATGTCTCACCCTACCATCCTCGCCCCCACACGGCGCCAGACACCCGCCTCCAAGGACTTGCCTTGTGTGTGTGTGTGTGTGTGTGTAACCAGTGGCTTGACAAAGAGGCGCGGTCGCGCGGTGCGGGAAAGCGAGGCAGGAGGCGCAGGAGGAAGCCGGCAGGAGGGGTGCAGGGCATAGACGGGGCAGCTGGTAATCATGGTGCTGCCCTATCGGACAAAGCTGGGCAGGGGCCAGGGGCTTCGCAGGCCACGGTGAAGAGGGGCTGGGCTGTTGTCCCATGCCGTCGGTCTGGGGCTTGGGCCCGGGCTGGGTGAGCTGGGCAGGGGCGGCTATCCCCTGGGACCGACGCGTAGGGAAGGTGTGGGCGCGGATTGCGGCCGCAGGGCGTTCCTGGAGCCTCGGGCCAAGAGGGTGCCGCCCGATCTCACCCTTTTCCCCTGCCGCCACCCCTGCACCCGACCCCCGCCCTCCGCAGAGGCCTGGCAACCTGGCGGCCCCGCCCCCACGGCAAAGGGGGGTGCCGGCGCCGGCCGCGGCGCCCCACAGCGCCCCCTGTCGCCCAAACACAGCTCTCCCTCCACGCCCGTCAGCACCACCCGGCCGCGGCCGATGTCGGCGGCCCTCCGCGCGCACGGCGTAAGCGACGGGGAGATCTCCCTGGCCCTGGGCGAGGCAGCCATGACGCTGGGACAGCAGGCAGCGGCGTCGGCAATTGCCGGCGCCAGCGCCGGTGGCAAGGCGCTGCGGCCGACAACCCGGACCATCGCGAGCGCCCGTGCCTCGCCGCGCATGTCGGCGCCTGGCATGGGCACGCCGACGCCGGCGGCAGCAGCCAGCGCCACCGGCACCGGCGCAAGCTCCCCGCGTCACGGCGCCGTTGCGGCAGCAGCCGCTGCCGCCGTGTCATCGACGGTGGCGGCGGCTGCCTCGGTCTTCGGCGGCGCCTCTCCTAGCCGGCAATCCAGCTTCACACGCCTCCGCCGCGGCTACTCGGTGAACGGCATGGACGCCGGCGTCGTCAGCGGCAGCGCCATCAGTGGCGGCGGCGGCCCTGCCCTGTTTGACGGCGGCGGCGATGACGCGGTGCCCGGCGTGACGCAGGCGGGGCCGCTCCAGATGGCGACCAACCAGCCCCGCTATGCGCTCAACCTGTTCAAGGCGCAGCTGCAGCAGCAGGTGATGCAGCGGCAGGGCTCCTCGGGCCTGGGACCCGACCCCGACAGCGGTCGCGGCAGCCCGCTGGTGCTGGCCTCGGACGACGACGACAGCGACCCCGCCAGCCGGGGCAGCGTCGGCAGCGTTGGCAGCCGCAGCATGAACGGCAGCCGCAGCGCCAGCGGCGCTGCGGGCTACGCCGGGGCCGGCCGGCGCGCTTCGTTGGTGCTGGGCACGGGCTATCGGGCGCTGGCGGATGAGGACCCACGGATGGAGCTCAGGGCTGCAGCTGCGAGCGCGGCGGCAGCCCGGCTGGCGGCCGCCACAGGTGCCGACGCCGATGTGGCGGCGGCGGCTGTTGCCGCCGCGACGGCGGCGGCGCAGCGGCGGCCGGCCTCCGCCATCATCCACCACGCGGCGGCGAGGGTGCACGCGAGCAACGCCGAGGCGCGCGGCGTGGACCGCAGCGCCTTTGCGATGGTTGGCGCCGCGCCGGGCTATGACGCGCAGGCGTCGCCTGACGTATCGCCGCGGAAAGCAGCTGCGGCGGCGGCCGCCGCCAGGGAAAATCCGATGAGTGCGTTGGAGCAGCGCGACGCGGCGCAGGCGGCGGTGGAGAGCCTCTTCACGCGCCGCTCCGGGCCGCGAGCCAGCGCTACGGGCGACGGCGGCGGGCTGCTTTTGCGCGCCTCCTACTCTGGAGTCTCCTCGCCGGCGGCGGTGGCAGCGGCGGCGGCACTGGCGTCGGGGCCCAACAGCAGCGGCGCGCTTGGCGGCCGCGCCAGCGTTCGGGCGTCCATGGACGCGGCGGATCTGCTGGCACCCGGGGGCAGCGGTGCACTGACACCGACGCCGCCGCCGGCAGCACCGCTCGACGGGCGCGCGTCGCTGACCAGCGCACGCGGCGGCCGGGCGCACCGCGGCGTACTGCACTTCCATGTGTCTGCCGCCAACGGCCCCGAGTCGCCGTCACCCTACGCCTCCAACGCCAGCTCGCCGGTGCCTGTCCGCATGTCCATGACATCAGCCCGGCTGGGCCGGGACCGGGCGGCGGCGGGCCTCGGCGACGACGGCCCGCCGTCGCCAGCCGTCCCCGTCGCTGGCAGCACCGCAGACCGCACGGGCAGCCCCATGAGCAGCGCTTCGGCTTTCGCGCAGCGTGCCCCGCAGCCCAGCCCGTCGCCCTCGTTCAAGCGCTCCATGCTGGCGCCCGCGTCGCCGCTGGTCCTGCCTAGCGGCGGCGGCGGCGGCGGCTCGCTGCCCGACTCCCCTGTGGGCAGCCCCCTGCGGCGACATGACTCAAGCCGTAACATGGTGCCCCGCATGCCCAGCGGACTGCTCGTAGACGGAGGCCCCCCGGCGCCCTCCGGCGTCGCCATCGGCGAGCCGACAACGGCGATCTCCCCCGTGGCGGCCGCCGCCGCCAGCGGCCTGGTCCGTAGCCATAGCCGCCTGGGACAGGCCCGTCATTTGATGCCCTCAGATGGGGCTGCTGCAGCCGCCGCCGCAGCTGCCCCAGCCGCCGCCGACCCCGGTGCTGCCTCCGAACCCGGCGGCGTCGTGCCAGAGGCCAGCACCCTGCAGGCACCACCGGCAGGTCCACGCGCATCAGCAGGCCCCGGCGACCCAGCTCTCAGCGATGGCGGCGGCGCGGCCCTGCGGCGGCCGGGCAGCAACAGCGCCGCTGGCGTGCCGCTGTCCGTCCTGCCGCCGTCACCGGGCCCGGCCGCAGAGGCCTCGCCGGGGCTCTCCTCTGGTTTCTCGCCTCTGCCAGCCATACAGAGCCCCCACCTCAGCCCGCAGACAGAGGCGCCTCCGGGCCACCAGCTGCTTGGCGAGGATCGAGAGGCGGCCTCCCCGGTGCCTCCGCTGCTGTCATCTCTGGCCATCCGTGACGACCCGGGGCCAGCGCCGCTGCCACCGTGGCGCCAGGAGTCGGGCAGGGCGCTGCAGCTGGAGGACTTCGATGCCGCCGACGACAGCCCCGGCCGGCGCACCTCCCTGGGCGACCGGCCCACCAGCACCGCGCAGCGTGCGTTGGCTGCGGCCGCGAGCGGGCGGCAGCGGCGCGGCAGCCTGGTGGCGCCCGAGACCATCCTCGAGGAGAAACCCGCCGAGGAGCCCGACGGCGCCCTCAGGTTCTCGTCCGTCTCCGCCGCCGCCTCCCCCAGCCTGCCGTCGCCCGGCCGGGCTTCGCCAATGCCCACCGCGCAGCTCGGTCCGGCAGGCCGCGCGGCCCGGCCCACGTCGGCGTCGGCGTCTGGGTACCGGCTCAGCTCTGTCGCTGCTGCCGCTGCGGCGGCTGGCGGCACCGGCGGTGTCACGGCCAGCGGGCTCGACTCGCCTGTCTTCGCGCGGCGGTCACTGTCAGCGGCAGCTGCAGCCGGGGTCGCCGGCGGCTCGACAGCCTCCGACCAGCTCCTATCCGTACTCAACTCTGTCAAGGACAAAGACAAGTCAGACGGGAAGAATAAACGCTCGGCCCCGGTTATGGTGGGATCACTAAACGCCAGCGCGATGCCACCGCCGCCGCCGGCACCCGACGCTCGGCCATGGGAGGCTCCCGTTGGATTGCGTGTGGACTATGCAACCCCCGTGGGTGGGCAGGTCGAGGGCCGGCCCTGGGAGGCGCCGTCGCCCTCGGTTGGCAGCCGAACGAAGGCTCAACGCATCTCTGGCAGCGGCAGCGCAGCGCTGACGCCGACGCCTGCGGCTAGCCGGCAACCGTCCGCCACTGGTGGCCTAGGCGCAGCGGCGGCGGGCCGCATGCGCCGCATCAGCGGCGCCGGCGCCGGCCCGGGTCTGGACTGTGCACCTGGCTCGCCACTCCCGGCGGCGGCTCGAGGAGCGCGCACGTCGCGCGTGAGCGGAGCGGGCGAGTCGGCGCCGGGGTCACCAGCACTCGTGGGGGCCACGTCTGCCGCGGAGGATGCGCGGCTGGGTGTGGGCAGCGCACCGGGGGCGCGCAAGCCCATACCTGCCGTAGTTGTCCGGCAAACACTCGATATCTAGGCTGCTCGATTGGGTGGGCGGCTGCGCGCTGCAGGTATGCGTGCCATGACCGTGACCCGCGAGCTGCTGGAAAGCAGCCGTGACGCCTGGTACGGGCGATGTTGGACATGCGGATTGGGTGCCCGGTTGCGGGCCGACTGCCGCTGGTGCGGAGTGGCCGTAGCTTCCGACGTGACCAACCCTTTCGACACGCTTGTTGGGATCACGCATGTGACGGCATCTGCGTGGCGATATTGTGACGAGCGGCAATGCCGCTAGGACGTAGGAGCGAGGAGGACCGCAGCGCGTGAGTTACGGTATTGCACCTGACGAGATCTTCACGGTGTGTCGGCGGACGGCGGCGTGCTGTGTGACGTATGTGGACGCGTGCACCTGCCTGGCGTCTGTGGCGTAATCGTGATGCGTGCTCCTGTTCACGGGTGTTACATGGCGAAGTGGGCAGTATGGGCAAGACTTGCGGGTGGCAACAAGGTGCAAGGCGCGTGCAGTATGCGTTACGTGAACCACACACGCTGTCGGGACAGGCCGTACGGTGCGTACTGGCTGCTACTTGTCCACAGTTAGTAGCACAGCCACAATGTCCTGGCCTTATTGAAGCGTGTGTGGTGTGCATTGACGCGTAATCGCGACAGCGCGGCCGTACACCACGCTCGCGCCCTATGTGCTCGAAGCCTCTGGTACTCGTACTCGTGCTGACGCACGACCATGTCTCACCTTGTACATGATGATGTCCTTATAGTTATATGCGGTCGACAATTCAGGGCCGGGCCGTCATATCCGGGCTGTCTGTGCTCACTGCGCGTATGTAACAGGGATGATGCAGCGGACCCGGCGACCCGCCGCGCAGCTCCCGTGGCCGCTCTTCTGTTGGACACTGCAGCTTAATTGTGTCCATCCAGCTGCACGTCAGGTTGGATGTAGTCAACGTTGCAGGCATGGCCATAAGGCGGGTGCTACCCGACGGGGCCCATATGCAAGTGTACGACAGCACCCTGCCCTGACCGCGGAGCACTAAGTCTTCTCTAGCTACGCCAGCAACCTGTTGTCTCGCACGCACCTCTTGATACACTTAGAAGCTTCAATCCTCGGTTGCGGGCAGCAACGCGCGTTCGATGTGCTAAAAGTTCCAACATATAGCGCAGCAAAATGTGTGACAACTGGCAGGCAACGATAGATGCTTTGCAAGGGAGCAACCCTGTCTTCGATAAGCCGAAGTTATCGGAGAAGCTGCTTGTGAAGCCGCCCTTCCGCTTCCTGCACGATGTAGTGACCGCGGTGAGGACCTGAAACTAAGCGGCACACTCTGAAGTGGAGCCTGGAGCGCCTGGGTGCAGACCTAGGACTCGGCATGCCGCGGTCTTCGCGTCAACCGGAGAACGACTCTCGCTGTGCTGCTATCTGCACAGGTGCAATCCAGCACAGGCTTTGCGCCTGGTCTATACTCAGGAGAGGAGCTGGACGGCAAGGCGATTACGGTGCGCCCAGTTGCAGCGACTGCTGTTGCGCACCGGAGCTGACTGTGATGGGTTGGGCATGCAGGAGAAAGATGCCAAGGTGGCGTACCTGAAGAAAATCATCGACGTGGTCACCCTGGTGCTCGGGGAGCAGTGCCCGGCCCGGCCCAACAAGGTATGGCACGGCGTGCTTGTCCCCCGCTCGCTCGCAGCAGCTTCCCCCTTCCCTGCTGCTGTCATTCATTATGATGCCCCACGTTGCCTTCACAGATCGTTGCGGGTCTGGAGCCGGAGAACACCAACGTCTTCCTGCAGCAGCTCGCTAAGGCGTGTAGGAAGAGCAAGGGGGAGAAGGAGGTCAAGGTAAGGCTGTGAAGCCTCTTTGACCTGTTGCCCAGCGCATTTCAGCCTAATAAAACCCATGACCGCCGTCAGCCTCTCTGTGTCGTGTGTCGCCTTATCACCGCTGGGCCATGGGCCTGCCGCCGCGGTCTGCCGCTGGGCCAACAATCCACTGTTGGCTGGACGCACCACCCACCCGTCTATGGCGCGTGCGCTTCCCGCCTTGCCCCACAGAAAGTGCTAGGCGGCGGTGCCGCCGAGCCCGCCGCAAAGGAGGCCGCCCCCAAGGAGAAGAAATCGTCTTCGTCCTCCAAGGAGGCGCCCAAGGAGGAAAAGAAGTCCTCCTCAAAGGCGGAAGCGCCCAAGGAGGAGAAGAAGTCCTCCTCCTCCTCCAAATCCTCCTCCTCGTCTAAGGCAGCTCCGGCAGCGGAGCCGGCCGCCAAGCCGGCGAAGAAGAAGGCGGAGGAGCCGCCCCCGCCCCCGCCCGCAGCAGAGGAGCCAAAACCCAAGGCAAAGCCAAAGGAGAAGCCGCCGCCGCCCGCAGGTGGGCCGCGTCATGGAGCTCCTCGACGTTGGACTAGGGCCTGGGGTAGTGCCTTGCAGGGTCGTGGCCCGCTTCTCTTACTTCCTGTTCATGATGCAACTCGTCCCCACGCCGGCTGCGACCCTCAAGGGCCGGCGCTCCTTCAGTGCGCCACTTGATACCTGCGTCAGCCCTGTGACCTAACTGCCTTTCGACCGCAGACGACCCGCCGCCGCCGCCCGCGCCGCGGGCGGCGTCCCCCGGCGGCGATGATGCGCCCGCGGCGCCCAAGTTCCAGCGGCCCACCTCGGCCCGCAAGGCGCCCCCGCGGGTACCGCAGCCGCAGCAGTGAGCACCGGCTGCGTTGGCCAGGGCCAGGGTACAGGGGCATCAAGGGCAAATGACATATTGCTCGCTCGCTGCAGAGCTATGCTAAAGCATTGTCTGCACGTGCTGGAAAATACATGGCAATAGAGGCGAGGGCCGCTGGAACTTCTGATATATTCCCCGCTACGGCGCTAGCCTAGGGGCTACGGTAGCTCACTTGTGGGCTCGCATGGGTTATGCGAGACCGTGGCCGTGCCGGGGAACTTGCGGCATGCGACAAGACACGAACCTGCGACGTCCTCGCGCCTGGCGCCTGACTCTTCACTGCCCCGCCCCTTGCTGCAGGCCCGTGCTGGCAGGCACCGGACTGCGGCCCGGCACTGCGCAGCGCCGGCCCGCGGAGCCCAAGCCCGCCGAGAAGGTGGGGCCCCGCAGCGCAGCTCCAGCGTGCCCGCAGCCAACGCCTTTGCGCCCCGGCAGCTCGCCACACAACAGCTCAGCTGCCGGCATGTTCGTAGCCAGGGGCCTGCTCCTAGCGCTCTTCTGCTGCTCTCCGTTGTTGCTTGCTCCTCTCCGTAAACTGCGTCGTCGTTTTCCGTGCCGACCCTACGCCGCCCCTGCCCGCTGGCCGCCCACCCGATGCCCCTGCTGCCAGGTGACCAAGCCCGTGGCTGTGTTCACGGAGGGCGCCCGCGACAACAGCGACGACGAGGTGGAGGTGGTGCACGAGCAGACGCCGGTGCTGTCGGGCGGCGCCAACGCGGGCGGCGAGCAGGGTGTGCTGGTCAAGAACATCCTTGCGGCGCAGGAGGGGCTCAAGGTGCGCGGCCGGGCGCCAGGGCGGCCTGGGGGCTGGGGCTGGGCGCTGGGCATGCAGCAGGTGACTGGCAAGTCGCTCAGTCTATAGGAGCCTGCTCGCCGGCTCCTCACCCGCGCGCTGTACTGGTGCTTGCTTGCGCCCTGCAGAAAGTGGGCGCCGAGGCGGCCGCCGAGGCCGCGGACACGTCGGACCAGGGCGGCACCGGCATCATCCTCAAGCGCCTGGGCAAGCCCGCGGGCGGCGGCGCCGGCACCGGGCCGCGCGGCGACCCCAACAGCGTGCGCGACCTGGTGCAGAAGCTGTGCCAGAGCAGCACGCCGCTGGCCAAGAGCATGGACTACCTGCAGGAGGACATCGAGAACATGAAGAAGGAGTACAAGTGAGGAGGGCAGGCGGGCGCGAGGGAGCGGGGAGGCTGCGACCCCCACGGCAGCGGCTGGCGCCCTGTGTGCCTCACGAGGGGCACAACCCCGCTCACGTCCGTCCGCCCTCGGCCTTGCCACTTGCCCTCCCTCGCTAATCAGGTTCTGGCTGACCGAGAAGCGCATGTACCAGGACGAGCTGCAGCGCGAGCTCCGGCTGCAGGGCGAGGCGGCCAACATCGACGCGCAACTGTCGGACTTGGATGGCCAGATCAAGCAGGTGGGCGTCGCGAGGCGGGGCCAGGGGAAGGGACTGGCGCCATTGGCCAGGAGAGCTGGGGCCCGTAAATGGCGTGCGAGAGATGTATCGTGACAGCTTCCTTTGTTCGGTTAAGCATCCCGCCCCGGCCAAATCCAACGTATCCGTCCATGCCTTTGCTAAGTCTGACTTTTTCCGAAATCGCCCGCGCCTCTCCGCCAGGCCCGCGACCGCATTAGCGGGCTCAAGGGCCAGATTCTGCGCAACGACGAGACCATCGGCAAGCTGCTGGCCATGGCCACCACGGGGGCGGGGCCGGGGAGGTGAGGGGGGGCTGGGAGGGGCACGGCGAGGCAGGGAGGGGGAGGCGGCCTGGGAGGCGGGTGGCGGATTACCAGAAGCAGCGGGAAGGTGGATTGGGTGGGGATGCTGCCGCTTGCGTGCCTGCCGAGATGCAGGCACTGATGCGGGGGCTGCCGAGGCAGCCGGGCAGGTGCGCTGCACTGTGTGCCTGCAGCGGCAGGGAGGCTGGCGGGGGGCTGGGCGCGGCGTCGCCATGTACATAGAGGGCGCAGGGAGGCTGTGACCTGTGAGCCGAGCGGCGCGTGTAACGCAGGGGCTTCTGTGAGGTGTAAGCAAGTGCGCCTTGTTGGTATGACGATCAGCACATGTATGCCTCTGGGAGAGGGTGATAGGTAATGCGGTGATCCCAAGGGTCGCCGGGCGCTTTTATCCCCTCCACACGCCTACGGCGGCGCGGAAATCAGCAGTTGGCTTGGCAGTACAAACAGAGCACCTCGTCCTCCGCTACCATGGCCGCGTGGCGGCGGCCCTGCGGAGGGGCGCTGGTCCTGCCCGGCGGGCCCAATCAGCGGCAAGGCTTTCTCGGCCGCGACACAGCGAGAGCGGCAGCAGCGGCGACGTGCGTTCAGATGTGCATTGCTACCGTTATAGGCAGTTCGGGCGGCAAAGTCCGGCCCGTGGGGTGAGGGCACGGAGGTTAGCGTGCCCGAACCCCCTGACATTGTCCCAGCTACAACCGCAAAATGACCGACGGTGTTAGTCTGGTCTGGGTGGCCTCTTTTGGGGGCGAGCCATGCACCCATGCGCAGCTGGGACATGTTTCAGCCGCAAGAATTAGTTCGCGAGTCCATACAACATGGTATTCCAAGAGACAACATGCAACAGACGTCCATTGCAACACAGAATACAGTATGCGCCGTTCCTGCACCACAGCCGCTCCCAGGGGCAGAACCGTAGCTCTACCGCCGCGCCGCCCGCCCGCCGCGCCGCCGCTTGCTGGCGGTGGCGACGCCCTCACCCTTGCCCATGACCGCCGCCGCGCCACCAGCCTCAGCCTCGTGCGTCCCCGCTGGGGCCTCAGCAGCGGCCGCGCGCTTGCGGCCGCGGCCCGACTTTCCTGCCGCAGCCGGAGCATCGGCGGGGCTGGGCGGCGGCCCGCTGGCCTCGCCTCCGCTGGAGGGCTCAGGGCCGGCCTGGCCGCCGCTGCCTCCTGCACCCGCGGCTCCTTGGCCGCCGCCCTCGCCGCTGGGGCGAAAGAACCTCTCCACTGCCTGCACCACAGCAGCGGTCGATTAGAGGAGGGTGCGGTGCACATGCCCGCCGTACGGCTCATTATTACCCTGCCCTGCCCTGTCGTACCTCGTACCACATGCTGGGGCAGTCCTGGATCTGCAGGCGGTGCGGCGAGGGGACAAGCGAGTCGGCGGCGGGGGCATGACGTCGGTGAAGCGGGGAGCGTTCCTCCCCGCAGAGCGGCCCAGGTCCCTGGCCAGCCAGGGGGCGGCGGCCTCTCTGCGACGCATCGACACAGGCGTCACTCCCCTGAAGCCACCGGCCGTCGCCCCAGAGCAGCTGCGGTGGCGAGACCCGTCCCCCTCCGCCACATGCGCCCATGCGCGCCGCATGCCGCGCAGCTGACCACGCCGTCATCCCCGGTGCGCCAGCCCCTGGGCCCACCCGCCGCTCGCCTGCAGCTTGCCCAGCAGCAGGCGGATGTGCTTGCAGTCCCGCTGCGGGGCCACGGGAGGGGATGAGGCAAGCCAGGCAGGGGTCAGCGGGTCCTGGGGGCGCACACCACCGTTTGCAGCAGGCAGCAGCCCTTCCGTTCCCTGAACCCAGTTCCAGCGCCACGAGAGGATTCCGGCCGCCTGCTGCGTCCAGGGGGCCCCTGCCGCGCCTCCCTAGCGCCTTCCCCGCCTCACCTTGCGTATGCGGTGGTCCATGCAGGTGCAGCTGCGCTTCTCATCCGACAGCACCACCTGAAGGCAGGGCGAATTGGATGAGGGGCGACGGGGCGGAGGGGCGCAGGGACGGATGGGCGAACGGGTTGAAAGTGGGTAAGGCGCAGGGGTGGCGGGCGCAGAGGGAGCGAGCGCAGCTGCTGCCAGACGGTACTGGACACCGAGCTGCCTTTGCCGCGTTGCTTGGGTGATCCACGGCAACCTGGGCAGCTCACCGGCGGAGGCTGGTTGGCGCGTTTGGGTTTCGGTGCCCGGGCAATGGAGCCATGCGCAGTAGGTTGAGCAGTTGCGCCGGGGGGCGGGTTGCAGCACGGCCAGCCGGCATTTCACTTCTTCCCCTGCCCCCTCCTCCCGACCCGGGTCCCTCACCTGGTAGTGGTCCCCCCTGGAGCCGATGACGATGAAGCGAGCGTGATCTGAGGGAGTAAGTAAGCAAGCGGCAGGGCGCAAGTCCGCAGACCGTGAACGTGCATGCTTTGGTATCGATTCACGGCTTGCAACGATTGCAGCCAGAGCAAGGGCCCGTGCCTCTCCTCACGCAAGCGCTGCCCTTCAAGCAGTGGCCATGTCATCCGCCCACCCGCCTGGCCACGCCGCCGTGCAGGCCAGGGCCTCCACACCAGCAGCCCAAACGTGGCCTGTCCCCCGGGTCACGCAAACCCCCACCTTCACCCCCGTCCCCCTTCTTGCGCACCCTCGTCGAAGTCCACCAGCCCCTCCAGCTCCAGCTCCCGCAGCCGGGTCACCTCCTGCGCCTTGAGCTTCTCCGCCTAGGGCGCATGCGTGGGGCCCGTGGGAGCGGGTTGTGGCGGCAAGGGGCAGCAGGCGGGCCCAGCCGCGCGAGGCGAAACATAAAGGCACGGCCAGGGAGCGTGTGGCGACCTCGGGCGCCACCCCACTGCTGCTGCCTGCGCACGATGGCCGCAGCCGGCGTTCCGCTTGGCTGCGAAGGTGGGCATTGGCTGGCGGACCCGGACAAAACTGGCGCGCCCCGGGCGCTCAGCCGCCTGCCAGGTCAACGCAGCTAGGCCAGTGCCGCTGCTGATGCGCTTAGGGGCGAACCGCACCTGCTCAGCAATTTCCTCGGGCGTCAGCCCAATGTACGTCCGAGAGCTGCCAGCGGGCCGGCTCGGCGGGGCGCCCTGTGGCCGGGGATGCATTTCCTGGCGCGCAGATAGCCCTCTGGAATTAACGTGCTCCGGCCCACGGCGCACACAGCCGCGGGCAGCCACACGCCTAGGCCGCTAGGCGGCGCTGGGGTTCACACCACGGGCCTGCCTGCTCTTGTGCCTGGTCATCGTCCCCGAGCTGCAGCAGGGGCTCGCCACCGCCACCGCCACCACCCTCTGTGTGGCCCGCGATGCGGGTGGACCTGTACGAGCGGGCGCAGTACCGTACGGGGCGCGGCCGAGTGTGAGGTGGCGGGCATGGAAAGCCCGTACCGGTAGGACAGTGAACAGGACACTTGCCTACGCGTCGGCTCTGCTGGCTCCTCTGACGCAGCGTGGTGGCCTCGTCGGCGTGTGGGAGCCTTCTTGTGTCTAAGGGACCGAGGTGGAGCAGGATGACGGGACGGAGCGAAGGCCAGCGGAAGCCTCGACCTTTCCCCCACAGTGACCCCCGCGTGCGTTGTGAGCAGCTGCGGAAGCTCCCTCCCCTTCGCTACCTACGGGGCCGAGAGGTCTCGTAGCTCCTGGACGCTGCTCAACAGCCCTAGCGCCAGGAGCATGGCACGGTTCCGCGCCATTCTGCGCAGCGGGACGCGTCAGCAACCTGCCAATTCTGCTTTCCTGCCACACAACCAGACAAAGAACGTGCACATCATGCTTACAGCCTTCGCCGTTGGGCATCGAGGTCGTCATCATCCTCGCGGTGCTGCTCTGACGACATTTCGCTGCAGACTAGGTATGGGTAGTGTTGCGTACTTCGTAGATATCAAGCTCTGCTTTCGAAAGCTCTTCGAGCTCGGCCGTGCAGCAGCGAAGCTGTCTGCTGAGCGTGCTGCGTTGGCACGAACCCAGCGGTCCGCCCCCGGGCTCCCCTCGCCTTATCCTCAGCGCTGTGTGATCCATTCAACATCCTTACACCGTCCCACAGCCTTGACCTCGCTAAGCTTCCGCACAGCTTGCGCGCTGGCACGAGCAGCCCGCATCCTCCTGATACCCTGCACTGTGCCGCCGCTGTCGCGTCAGCAGCCTCTGCCACACAGACCCTGCCCCGCTCTGCTCCTCCTGCACCCTCAAGCGTCTCACGTCACTGCTACCTCGCAACAGCCGCAGGGCCCACCTCGTCATCGCTGTCGAACCCCGACGTGCCCGGAGACGAGAACAGTCCACTGACCGTCCAGCGCAGCAACCCGGCAAGCGCCTCCTCGCCAATCGCCCCGCCGCCGCTGCCGTTGCGCCGCCGCGGCCCTCCCGCCGGCGACCACAGAGGGCTACCACCAGCGCCAAGGTCGGTTGCAACGGCAAGAGACGCCAACTGCAGTGGCATCAGGGGGCCCCGGAGGCTGGGCGGTGGGCTGCTCGTGTCGGAAGCCGGGGAGCCGCTTGCGGCTGCTGCCATCGGCGGTCGCGGCGGCGACACCGCCGGCGGAGCACCTGTCGCTGCGTCGCGGCGGGGCTCTTCGGCGGCTGGGTTCCTCGCGGCTCCGTCAGCACCTTGTTGCAGGCCTGTATCGAGCGCGCCAAGGCCAGAGCCGGGCGCGGAGCTGCTAGTCGTGATGTCGAGGTGAAGGGACGTCAGGTCCGCACCCGGCCGTCGGGCCGAAAGCGGCACGGGGGGCGCCGGCGCGGCGACCGGCGCTGCCGGGGCCGCCGGCCAGGGCAGATGCAGCGCCGGCGGCTGTGCGTCGTAGGCCCCGTGCCACGGCTCCTCCGCGGCGTGGGACTCCGAGGGCGACGTCGGGTACGGGGCCAGCGGCTCATACTGGATAGGCAGCGGATCCCACGCTGGCGGCGGCGGCGGCGGCGCCGCCGCCGCCTCTGAGCCCTCGCTATCAGACGGCGACGGCGAGCCGTGCACGGGCGAGTGCGGGTGGCCCCCGAACTGCGGATACAGCGCCAGCGCGGCGTCTCCGACGGACCCTGGCGACGAGATCTCGGAGGGGGGGGATCCCGGATCCGAGCCGGAGCCAGCGGAACCAGGGGATCCGGCCGCGCCCTGCGGGGAGCGCGGACCCGGCCGGGCCGGACGGCCATCGGAGCCTGGGGAGCCCGAGCTGGCGGGGCTGTCGGGTCCGGATGCGACGCTGGAGGGCAGCCGGCCGCGGTTGAGGGAGGCACGAGGCAGCTGTAGGAAGCTGTAGGCACCGCTGTGCACGCCGCTGCTGGGGCCGAGAGAGCCCTCGGCTGGCAGGCTTGCGGCGCGCTGCGCAGTAGCGCTGCCGCCGGCCGTCCCGCCGGCGTCCAGCTCCAGGGAGAGCGGCGGCGACAGCGGCGGCGAGCGAGAGGGAGAGTGGAAGGGCGAGCTGGCGCCGTCGGCAAAGCCGCGGGAAAAGGTGGGCATGGACCGCAGCCCGCCGCCGCCGCTGCCTACCGACGCACTGCCCACAGATGCGCTGCGGATGAGGTGCTGCGGTGGCGGTGGCTCCGGGCGGCCGCGCGACTCCGGCCACCACACAATGTCACTGCCACCGTCGCTGCCGTCCCCGCCCCCGCTAGGGCCACTGCTCGCCAGCGGCACCGTCGGCAGAGCCTCTGCCAGCGTCGCCGCGCCGAGCGCCGCCGCTGCGGCGGCTGCGTGCCAGCAATCGCCATCGCCGTCGCCGCTTAAATCATCTGCCGTTAATGCGCTGCGGGACTCAGTGCGGTCCGCATCAGACGCCGGCGCTGCGCCGCCGAGGGCTGCCAGCGGCTGGCCCTCGCTGTCCACCTCACGATCCACTGGGTGCCAGGCACGTGCCCCGGCTGCCGCTCCCCCATGCAGCCCGGCGCCCTCCGCCTGGAGAGCTGTCTCTTCCTCGGACGCCAGCGACGCCAGCTCCCGACTTACGGAGCGGCCAGCCACGGCCGCCGCCGCCGATGCCGCCGACGCCTCGGGTTCGGTGCGCCCGCCGGCTCTGGCGTCAGGCTGGCCAGCGGCTGCGGCCGGACTTGCGCCAGGCAGCACCGCCAGGCCCCTCTGAATGTCCCGCATGATCCCCGCCATGAGCGCCGCAAAGTCGTCTGAATCCGCGGACCCCACATCCGCGACAGAGGGCATGCCGGATCCCTCCAGGCCGCCAGATCGCTGCGACCCCATCGCCAGCGGCAGCGCAGAGCTAGGCTCTTCGGCGCTGCGACCGCTGCTGCCGTCGGGGCTGCGCGGCTCCGGCTCCAGGCCTGGCCGCGGCGCCGCGGCCTCCTCCGGACTGGGCTCGGGATGGTTGCTGGGCTCCGCCGACGGCGCGGCCGCCGCCAGCGACTCCCGCAGCATGAACCCCATGTCAGCTTCGTTCAGCGCGAGGGAAAATGACGAGGATGAGGCTGACGGGCTGGCGAGGCCCGCCAGCGCCTCATGAAGAGCTTGGCCCGTGAGACTGGCCCACACACCTGGGGATGGGGCCACAGCGGCGTCTGCGGCAGCGCCAGACGGCTCTGGGCTGCCGGAGGTGGCGGAGCCCGGCGAGGGCGGCTGCGTGTACGGCTGTTGCGGAGCGGCGCTGCGGCGGGACCCAAGGATACCAGCGATGGCTTGCGCAACAGTGGTCACATCTGCGGCGAGTGCGCCGGCGGAGCCTGGTGGTTGCGCCGGTTGCCTCGACGGCTGCCACCGCCGTGCCGGCGTGGAGTCGGGGCTGGCTGAAGGCAGCGGCTCGGGCTCGGAGGCAAAGGTGGTCGCGGATAGGGTGGGTGATGGCGGCGTCGGCGGCGCTGGTGAGGCGGGTGAAACCGCCGCCAACGCTGGTCGCGAGGCGCCCGGTGGCGGTAACGCAGACGCCCCTCGAGCGCTGGGCTGTGCTTGAGGCAGCGACGTGCTCGGTGGCGGCAATCGCTCTGACGGTGCCTGAGCCCTTTGCTGCTGGGGCTGAGCTGCCGGTGGTGAACGCTGCTGCAGCGACGAACCGCTGCTTGACGCCAGGGAGCTGGCGACACCGCCAGCAGCCGCAGCGAGAGACGCCATGGCCGCCGCCGCAGCAGATAGCGACGACAGGGACGCTATGCTGGCAGCTGACGGAGACGCCACCGCCGCCGGCGAACCTGTGCGGCCGCGGGCCGGCGACGAGGCTGCCGCCGCCTGGCTGCCGCGGCGGCCAGCCGAGGCGCCGTCGACGCCGCGACCTGCCGCTGCCGGCGATCGGCTGCCACCAAGAGCTGCCGCCAGCGCCTCCGTGAATGTGGTGCTGCTCATGCTGGACATGCTGGGGGAGGTGGGCGCCGCCGCAAGGGGCCCGGCCCCGCCCGCACCGCCGCTGGTCCTGGCGACTGCCTGCTCCGAGCCCCGGAGGCCAGCGTTAATTTCAGCCAGCAGCTCAGCCATGCGAGCGCTCTCCCTGTCGTACAACTCGTACGGACTGCTCGTGCTGTAGTGCGCGGCACCGTAGGGCGACGCACCCGCCAGCGCGCCGAGGCTGCTGAGGCTGAGGCTGCTGCTGCCGGGCGTGCTCGGCGGCAGCAGGCCGGGCGCCGCCGCCGTTGGTCCGGCGGCGGGGCGCGGCGGCGGCGCCGGGGAGAATGGCAGGGACAGTGATGACGCCGACAGCGACGGGTCCGCTGCGGCGCTGCCGTCGACCCACCTCTGCAAGGCTGAGCCAACATCAGTCGCCGCCGTCGCCACGCCGGCGTGCGCCGACTGCGTTGGCCCCCTGGCCGGGGGCTGCAGCATCGGCGGTGGCTGCAGGGGCTGCATCGGCGGCGCCTGCGGGTCGAGGCCGAACGCGCCAAAAACGAGCGGCCCAGGTTTGCGTGGCCTCGGCATTGGCGACGCTGAAGGTGACGGCGACGACAGCTGGCTGGCGGCGCCACCAGCTCCCGCCAGGAGCTGGCGGTTGAGGTCCGCCAGCGTGAGCCTGACAGGCTCCGGCACGGCAGTGGCAGCGGCGGCTGGGGCTGGCTGCTGCTGCGGCCGCCGGGATTGTTCGGCGGCGCTGGCGGGGGCGGCGGCCAAGATGGAGGAGAGGTCGCTGATGGAGGAGCTCATGTTGCTGGGAGCGGCAGCATGCGGCAGTGGCTGCTGCAGCGGCGGCAGTAGGTCCGACAGTGGGCGGCCCTCGGGTATGGTCGGCAGCCCTGCGGCAGCGCCGCCGCCACCAGCGCTGGCGGCAGCTGTAGGTGCGGATCGACCGGCGGCGGCCACGTTGGCGCTAGCGGAGGCTATGGAGGACAGGGCAGCGGCCAGGGCGGACAGGCCGCTGACGTCGGAGGTGACGGAGAGGGTATCTGAGCTGGCGGCGCCGCCACGGGCCGGTGCTGATGGCGCTAGCAAGGAAGAGAGACCAGAGAGGGAGGACGATACGGCCGACGGCGACAGGGCGTTGGTGACAACCGGGGCCCCTGCCGCCTGTGCCGCCGGAAGGGCAAGCGATGCCTCATCCGTCGTGCCTGGGGACGAGCCACCGGGCGGTGTCCGCAGCAGCAGCCGGGCTACATCGGGCGGCAGTATTCCTGGGGGTGGTGGGGTCAGGGGCACGGGCAGAAATTGAGCAAAGTGCAGGAGGGGAAGGGGTAGGCCAACCGCCGAGGCGCCAGGAGCTCGCGCTGGGCCGCCGGGGCGTGAGACCAACTCGATGGCGGGATGTGCTGCTGGGCAGCCAGCTAGACAGAGAGCGGATGTGCGCTAGCGCGGGCCATGTCCACTCACCCTTAGCCACCATCTCACGGACGCTGGTGAGGGATATGTCGCTGACGCTGCTGAGCGTGCTGCTAGCGCCGGGGCTGTCGCCCACGCCATTGCCCGACGGCACAGCGGGAGCAGAGACCTGACCGCGCGACGCCGCAGCGCCTGCAGTCCCGCTTGCAGCCGCCCGACTCCCGGGGCCGGCGTTGCCACGGGTGCGCGGAGCGGACTGCGCGCCCGAGGGCGTCGCTGCCGCAAGGCTTTCGGAATCCGTGAACTCGAACTCCATGAGCAGCAGCTGCTCGTCCAGGTCCATGTCTGAGGGCAGACCCATGGAGCCGGGCGTCATGCCGGCAAGAAGCCGGTCACGCACCGCCGCCGAGCGGCCAGCGCCACGGCGGGCCGCGACGGCGGGCGTGGCGGCTGCGGACGACGATGGGGTGCTGTTCAGCAAACGGAGGACGGACGAGTCCAGGGTGTCTGTCGGGCTGGGAGCAGCGGCGTCGCGGCCGCCAGCAGCAGTCGCAGCGTCCAGCCGCACCGGTGTCGTGGCCGGCTGCTGTGGCGCCGTCGCGCGCGGTGCGCTGCCCCCCGCCGGCCGCGCCTCGGCCGCCACCGCTGCCGCTTGTGCGGCGCGCCGTGCCGTCGCGGCAGCCGCCTGCGCACGAGCAGCTCGCATGGCAGCGGCGTCGGCGGCGACCGCTGCAAGGGCGGCTGCGGCACCGTCGCGGGCGGCGGCCCGCTCGGCTCGGTCCAGAATGAAGGCCGGCAGATTGCTGGCGCCGCTGGCAAGGCTGGTGACGGAGCTGGCGGGGGAGCGCAGGTCTGATTCCTGGAAGGGCCCACCGACGGGCAAACATGGCAGTCGTCAAACCATGGGCCCCCACAACCGCATAATCCGGGCTTGCAAGGCACCGAGAAGCTAAGGCAGAGGATCCACGGTGCCACTAGCCCACCATTGCAGGGCGTGTTGCTCTTTGTCGCCACAGTAGCTGTTCTTACCTTTAAGCCTTGCGCCATGAGCATGGCAAGCTCCCTGTCCACCTGCTCCTCGCCCCACGCGTCCCATGCATCCTCCTCGTCCGCGGCCTGGGCCTCTGCCCTAGCCGCCACTGCTGCCTCCGCTGTGGTGCGGGCAGCTTCACAGGCGCCATCCCCTTTCACAGGAGCTTCGTCATTTTCGGTACCGCGCTGGACAGCGGCGTCCGGCCATGCGGCCATGGGGTGGCCTGGCACCGACTGCAGGAGCTGCTGCGTCGTCGGTGCGGGCTCGGCTGCTGGCGGCGACGGTGGGTCCGTCTGGACAGCTACCTCGCCACGGGCGGGCGCCGTCGGCGCCCCTGCATGCATGGCGAACCGCAGGGCACGGCGCTAGCGCGTCATCATGGGATCAGCGGGCCGATCCCAGCAAAGGTTACACCAGCAGCGGGCACAGGAGCAGCGCACGGTCGAGTGGTGCGCACAACAAGGCAACAACAGGCCCCCTTGCGCCCCAGGTCACCTGGGGGTCGGGGCGCATGTGGCGACGGGTGACGGCCCAGTGGCGCCACGCGGCCCTTGCTCCACACCGGCATCAGGCCCGCCGCCACCGCGTCCGGCACCGCAATGGCCGGCACCAGCACCGCCCCCGGCTGCTGACCCTGCGGCACCGCGGTGGTCTTGGCTGGCTGTTGGCCTGCTGCGGCGGCGCCGCTAGCCTTGCCCCCCGCTCTGAGCTGCAGGAAGGACGGCAGCGCCCGCGGCGCAAGGTCATCATCGAGGCCCCCGCCCTCCTGCGGGACCGAGAAAGTGGGGCGCCAGGGTTGCCAGCCGCGCGTCACCAACAACCAATCGCTCGCAGGTACAGCAGGGACGGCGGCATCCAATCAACTGTGCTGGACCCGTGGATAACACGATGAGTGGCACCGCTGCCCGCGCCGTTACCCGCACTCCCATCCACGACTCACTTTCGACGGCAGAAAGTTGTCCTCGAACACCCGCACGAGCTCTGTCTGCTTGCGCTGGTCCTGCAGACGCCTGCAGCACCACAGGCGGAGCATCCAGGATAACACGTGCCACGGCTCAAGGTACAGCCAACAACTGCAATTTGAGGTATGGTCCGTGACTGCATTGCGCTCGCGCGCTCCTCGGTGAAGTTTGGCTATGGTGGCCGGGCCCCGGCGCGGGCCCAGCATACTGGCTCACACGGCCCCGCTCACATCCTGTGCTGCTCCAGCTGCTTGGTCTTGGCTGCCCGCCGCTGGGCCTCCATGGCCTCTAGCTCCGAGGTCAGCGCCCGGAGCCGCCACTCGTCACGCAGCTTCGCCTGTGCAGGGTGGTGTGCAAGGCCGCGATGATAGGGCTAGGTCAAGAAAGTGTGCACCCCATCGTGCCTGGCTGGGCACTCACTTACCGGTAGTACGCACTGCACCCCTGCAGCTTATCAATCTACATCCAAGCGTCCGGCCGCTTTCGAGCCGCATGAACCCCTGACGTTGCAGGCATCTCCCGACTGCTTGGCCTACGGCAACGACCCAGCGGCCGCGCCGGTGTCTCAGCAGCAGCTACTCCCACCTGAGCGGCGAGAAAGCGCTCCTGCGCCCGGTGCTCCGCCTCCACCGCCGCCAGCTCCCGTCGCCGCCGCTCAACCGCCGCCCTGCAAGGTTCATCCGCCGCAGTTGCTTTCTCATGCATACTGAGCACATACTTACACTTCAGGCCGTTGCTACCAGCCGCACCCTTGGGCCGCCGCAAGCTGCTTACCTGTGCGCCACCTCTTCAGCCGACATGATCGGGTCAGGGACCATGGGCACCGCCGGCGCCGGCACTGCCACAAGCAGCCCGGGAGCACGCCCGCCAGGTATCAGCGCGGCCGGACTGCCGACGCCCTCGTGCATGCGAGTGTGGCGCCAATCGATAGCGAGCCCGTTGACGGCGCGCTTGCGCCGCTCAACCTCCTGAAGCGCCATCTCATCTTGGTGTCGTTTCTGCGCCTTGGCACGTTCGGCCTGGTCGGCAGCGAACGCGGCAGCCTTGCCCCGCTCATCATGGAACACGCGCTGCCGGCGGGCGGCCACCGCAGCCTGCGCCTCACGTGTCGTCTCGGCTTGCGCCCGGACGGCAGTGAGCGCGGCGGAGGAACGCTGCGCCTGCCTGGCCTGCAGCTCAGCAGCGCGCGCCTCGCGCTCGGCCTTCTTTGCAAGCTGCTGCTGCATGTACGCCGCTGCCTCCACGTGAGCCTCGCCGATCTTGGCGATGCGGCGCTCATAGACGTCTGAGAGGCGCTCCAGCTCCGCCGCGGCCGCTTGCTTTTGCTCGGAGTCAGCGAGCGCGGCCTGCTGCTGCAGCGCAGCTTGTAGGCCGGAGCGGTACGCCGCGCCCTTGAGCATAGAGCGCTCCCGGTCCTGGTCGCGCATGGCAGCCTGCCGCACGCCCTTCTTGGCTGCGTGCTGGTCACGCATGGCTTGCATCGCCAGACGTCGCTCTGTGTCGGAGAGCGACGCGGGGGACGGCTGCCGGGCCGAGCCGGACGGCGTTGTCCTCACAACGGCACCACCCGTGGCGCCATAAGGCGTCACAAAGCCTACATCTGGCATGGCCCAGGCGGGGCTGGCGAAGCGCGACGAGCGGTCCATGGCACGATGCTGGTCCCCAGCCAGGAATGCCCCGCTGTGCGTGCCCAAGGCAGCTGCAGAGCACGCCTACACGTGAAAAGCTACGCTGAGGGCATGTGCGCTTCGGCAAGACGCCCTTGGAGGTCGCTGTAGGCAGTCGCAAGGTGCAGCTGCTCGCGTGTTGACTGAAATGATTTCGCGCTCTGTGGCATTCATCGTGTAGGGATGTGCAAATTGATAACTGTACGCGTGTTGAAACGGCGAGAAGGGCCCTCCGTTTACGACAGCTCGGCCTGCATCGGAGGGCTCCTGGGCGCTCCTTTGCTCCACCGCCGCAGCACCCATTCATCAGCTTGGTCGCTTTTAAAAGGTTGAGTGCCTTGGCCATGACCGGCGCACCCTAACCACGCCTTTCCTTGTCTGAGCCGCTCGCTGCACCTTGGGCCTAATAACGATACGCATACCGTCTCTCTGCGCCTGTGAACATGCTTGAGCAGCTGCGGCTCTGCCGCCTAGGTCGGCGAGGCATGCTGGCCGCCCTACTCAGCACCCGACCAAGCACCCTAGCGGCGCCCGTCTGCACACCCCAGAGAGCAGCCAGAATCGTGTCAACCAGCGGTCGTCGGCCCAGGTCGATCGCCGTGCACGCGTCGGCCCCTCCGCCGACGGCTCCCGCCGACACCGCTTCGGAACCCAGCACCTCCGGCACGCCCGGCACCATCTATAGCCGCCCAGAGCTCTATGACCTTGCCTTCAGCTACCGCAACTTCAAGGATGAGGCGCGCTTCATCATGGACGCCTACAAGAAGCACACAGGTGGCAGCAAGCTGGGTTCCGTGCTTGAGCTCGGCTGCGGGCCGGCTCGGCACCTGGCGTGCCTCGCCAAGGCTGGCGTGCCCAAGCTGACGGGGCTGGACATGTCGCCCGACATGCTGGCCCATGCGCGGCGCAACATCGCCAACGAGGTCGGCGCCAAGCCCGGCGCAGTCGAGCTGTTGCAGGGTGACATGTCGTCCTTCGACCTGCCCGGCAAGGGCAGCTTCGACCTCGTCATGTGCCTGCTGGGCACCTTCTCGCACATGCTCGACACGCAGGAGGCCGTCTCGTGCTTCCGCAGCGCGGCCGCGCACCTGCGGCCGGGCGGGCTGCTGATGCTCGAGATGGCGCACCCCGGCGACCTGTTCGACGGGACGCTCATCATCGGCGAGTCGGGCAAGGAGGTGTGGGAGGTGCCCATGCCGGAGCCTAATAGCAAGGTCTTCGTGGAGTGGGGCGCCGAATTCGACAACTTCGACCCCGTGACTCAGATCATCTACCGCACCGTCGCCATCAACGTGCTGCGCGGCGACGACGTGGTAGACACCGTGGACGAGGTGGTACCCTACAGGTAACCCCACAGACCCGGGGATAGGAAGCTGTCGGGTGCAAGTTGGCGCCCCCTCCTAGCGCGCCTTGGCTTCAGTGGGAAAGCCCTCTTCCCCGCTGCGTGCCCCGCCCGCCGCTCCCTCGCCGACCCACATGCGCCCCACTCAGGGCCCCGTCCTCTCGCTCCCGACCGCTGCTGTCCCCCTATGGCACCCGCCCACCCAGGCAGTACACGGTCCGCGAGCTGGAGCTGCTGGCGGGCATGGCGGGGCTCACCACGGCGGGGCTGTACGGCGAGATGCGGCTCAACGTGGACCTTGAGCACGAAGACGCGTACCGCATGGTGGCGCTGTACCGCAAGCCCGAGTAGGGGCGGTGTTGCTGACGGATGGGCCCTTGTCGCAGGCCCTGGAGGAGGGTCGTGGATGCCCTGGGGCCGGGGGGTGCTGAGAGGATAAGGGGTTGGTCGGCTCTTGTCCTGCGGCAGGCGCCGCGCGGAATGCTCGGGTGTGGCTGCGGACGCCTGGAAGGAGCGGCCCCACGGCGGAGGCGTTGCAGGCAGGAGTCGGGGTAGATGGGGTGCTGTCGCCATCGCGGCAACGAGGCACATTTGACAGCGGCATTGGGTGTGTGGGGATTTGGGTCGGCCTGCTCGGGCATGCGAGCCTGTGGACCAAGTTGCTATGAGTGTTGGGATGTGTGTCAGCGGCGACTGCAACCGACAGGACAGCCCACGCCTTGCGCGCTTGTACAGTGGGAGCCAAGCCAAGCTACGCGTGTTTGAGGCGTTTCAAGCAAGCACAAATGCGTGGGCGACAAGGCCTGTTCAATGCATGAGTGACCGGGCTGCCGTCAGGATCTCTGCGACAGGGTGGCAGGTTGGTTGGCCTGGGGGCTTTCGTGGATGCAACCGCGGTGTGCTCGTGCACAACGGCATAAGCCGTGTAAGCTTACAGCCCACATCACGCCCTTTGAGGCCACACACCAGCATAACAACTTGCGCTTCATACGGCTTCACAGCTTGCGGGCCTCTGCATTCCGCTAGGCTACCATCGACTCTTCCCGCAGCAAGAAGAGCGGACGCTACAGTTAAGGCTTAAGGGTTGCTGCGGATAGCAGGCCTAGATGCTAGGGAATCAATCAAGGGTGCGCCCCGTACACGACCTATGTTTCAATCTACTAAAATTGACAGCCTACCATCTAGCCAATCTTTCAGCTTCTAGCCGCCCAGCGCATCAATCAATCTAGGCCAGGCAGTGTGCTAGGCACCCACACGCCGACTTGCTGGGGGCCACTCGTCATCCGGCCAGTACACGCGGACTGTACTGACCACGAGGGAACATCGCGAGCATAGGAAGAACACACAGATAAGAATACCAACGACGACGCGCACGGCAAGCACACGATGCGCAGCCCCCTGCCCTATGCCACGTGATCAACGCCCAAACGTCATCGCCACAGGCCAATTCCCATCGGCCCTCAATCGCAGCCGCAACGCCGTTCAAGGACAGTGGCACATCAAGCAGCACATGAACTCCTGCTGTTGAGATTGGTCCTACCCACGTTGCTGGGCTTGGACTGGGCCCCCCCCAAACGGTGCCCTCCGGCGCGGCAGCCCATCACACCCTCTGCAGCACCCCTCACGACATGGCCACGAGGAGGCGCCTGTGACGGATAGAACGCCGGTGTCCACGCCGCCGGTGGCCCATCCGGCGCTTAGCTGCCGCCGCCGTCGAGGCTCGCTCCAAGCTGCCGCTGACACCCTCCGCTGCGCCACGTAGTGCTCCCGCGCCCGTCGCGCCCCCGCCGCCGGACGGCAGACCCGACGCAGCGACGGCAGCCCCGGCCCGAGACAACACGAAACCGGCCCTCGCGTCAGCACCAACACCCGACACCCCGCCGGCGACTGCCGACGGCGGCGATGTGGCGTTGCTCCCGGCTACGGCGGCCGCCGCCAGCGCTGCGGCCCGCTGCATCGCCTCCGCCGGGATCACGACGTCAGCCAGCTTCTCTGCCAGAGCGGCCTGGGCCTCCGGCGAGCCCATGGACACGTAGCCGCAACGGTCAGTGCTAGCGGCGGCGCCGGCAGCACCACCGGCGGCGGCCCCAGCCGCCAGCTGCGCGTCAGCTACGGCGATGAAGTTCCACAGCATGCTGTCCAGCGCCGACAGCTCCCTGGCGAACAGGAAGACCTCGACATCGGGCTGGTTGCGCTCCAGCATGGTGTCCCAGTCCAGGGGCAGCGCCAGCGCGTCGCCCAGCTCGGCGCTGCTGCGGATGGGCCCCTCCTTGAGCGCCTGCCCCGTCCAGCCGAGGCCCAGGCGCAGCGCCAACTCGTTGCGCGACTTGGACTCCAGCATGAGAAGGATGTCGTGTTGCAGCGCCGCCAGCTTGGCCAGGCCGGTGTCGGCGGGCGTGACCTGCGTGCGAGGGTAGTACGGGACCGTGATGCTGCTAGTGTGGCGGCGGGGTAACCTAGGGCAGCTGCTCGCGGGTGAGGGGTGCGAGACGTTGAGGTGGTGCGGCCGGAAGCCGGTGTGGCAACGGGCCCGCAGCGGCGCAGCGCACCTGGTTGATGGGGAACTCGAAGAAGCGCTGGCCGAGGAGCGAGCGGATGTAGTAGTTGTTGACGCCGGCGGGCATCATGCGCTCCCAGAAGCCCGTGGTGCGGTTCACAAAGGTCGGGTGTGTGTCGACGTCCACGTAGATGTCCTTGTACAATTTCTGCACCCAGCCCAGCTGCGACCGCAGCCGGTCAAGCGGGTTGCGGAACATAATGAGGTTCACGAAGTCCTCGCACATGGTGCTCATCGACGCGCTCGGCCGCGAGCCGGCCACGACGGTGTCGCCGTCGACATCGCCGATGCTGGGCGGGTTTGTGTACTCGTTGGCGTAGAAGTTGAGCGAGCCGTGGCGCAGCAGGTAGGCGCGCCGCTGCTCGCAGGTCAGCGCCGGGCGGTAGCTGTGGAAGTTGACGAACCACGGCAGCGCCTGGCGCTGGCTCATGCGGTGCTGCACATACTTGTGCGCGTTGGCCGTCACCCAGCGCGGCTGGTCCATGAAGTCACGAATTAGGCAGTTTGTGCGCTCGTCGAAGCCCTGGCGAGGGGGAGGGCAGCAGTGGCGGGTAGCGGGCCGGGTTAGGGCGCCGCGCCAACACGGGTGAGAGCGCCTCACGCGCAGCGCTGCAGCGGCAGCTATGCGAATGCCACCAGCGTCGCAGAGGCAATGCGGATTAGGTTAGGCCTTTACACGCTGTTGCGAAAAGTTGCGTTCAGAAACCAGCAGCAGAACGTACCTGCGACGAGCAGCCGTTGGCTTCCGCCGCCTGGCACAGGTTGGTCCCGCCAGACTTGGAGACGTGGAAGAACTGCACGGCGCCCCGGTTGGCCGCCGAGGCCTTGTGTAGCTGGAAGAGCTGAAGCATGCTGGCGTCGACCGCAGTCTGGACGTCCGGCGGGAAGCGGCCGCCAAAGTCCAGCCGCTTCTTCAGCAGCGCGCCGATGACCACACGGCGAGTGGCGGGATAGCCGCGTCGCGCGTCCGCAAGCGCGAGCTGACCTGACACCTCGTGCAGCGCTGCTATGAATGCCTGCGCGTCCTTGTCGTCCGTGCGCGCCAGCCGCACGGCGGCTTGTGAGACGTTGAGCGCGACGGAGCAGCGGAACTCCGGGACGAAGGCCAGCTGCTGCTCGTCGGGCTGCGGGTTGGCTTCCAACCACGCCGCCAGCGTGTCATACTGCTGAAGCGTGCGCTGAACCTCTGCTGCTTCGCCGCTGGAGAATGTCGCCGTAAAGGCTTGTTCAAAGACTGAAGGCGCGGGTTCGCCTTTCTCGGCTCGTGCCGAGAGCATCTCGCGCCAGCGCCGCACGAGCGTGTGGCCGCCCCAGCTGTCTACTCCAGCGGCGGTGCCAGATTGAGTCCCGTCTGCTGCTGAGCCGAAGGCAAGGGCGGCGTGGCACAAGAGGCCCAACGCCACTGCGATGCGGAGCTGGGACCTCCGCATCGTTGCCCCGTTGTCGCGCGCCCAAACGAACGTCTGGGCTGCGGTAACGATTCAGGATGCTATGAAGATGATAATGCGAATGGTGGTGTTTGTCAAGAGGCTTTGCGCGAGAAGGGTCGCGCTACTGGCTTTGGGTCGCAACGTCTTAGTTGATTGATACCGTATGCGCCGTGTGCTGTTGTACTTTAAAAGCCTAGGTTCATGCAGGCATGCTGTTGCAAGCATCTGAGGTGGAGGTGGGCCAGGGCTAGCAACGGCGTCGTGCATGGGCTGGACGAGATACTAGGTGCTATGCTTTTAGCGGCTGCTGCGCGTCGCTTCTTGCTTGTTATGCTATGCAATACGGATAAGCGTGCGATTATGTACAGAAGAGCCTGAGGCACTCGGCCGTTTCGCCTTTGCCGCTTTCGCTTGCTCTGCACGTGCATCTTCACAAACTCTTGGTTTCTTAAATGCACAGTTTATAACCTTGCACGCATCGGGGCGCAAACTTGGGCACCCCACTTGGCAATGCAAGCCGCCGAGTCGCTATGCCGGCCGCGCTATGCCGGCCGCGCGGATGGCCATGTGCTATATTATCAGCAGCGCATGCCAATAGCAGCAGCCCAGCGTGCAGCGCTCGCTGCCCTTCCCCAACGAGCCCCCAGCCGGGTGGCAGCCAGTACACGTCCTCGCAGCGTCGACAGCTCCAGCACCGGGACGTTGCAGCCGGGCCCAGCCAGCGGCAGCGGCACACCGCCCGTCAGCAGCTGCACTGCAACTGCGCTGCTTGGCAGGGCGCCGCTGGCTCTCATTGTCGACGGCACCAACCTGCTCATGCTATCACGCGGCGACGTCGGGTTGGGCGTGACGCATGTGCAGGTGGGCACGGGGGCACATCCGAGCCTGCAATGCCCTAGCCGGCTAGGCCTGGGTTTTGGCACCCTGGTCTGCTCCGCCGGCTCTACGGCCGGTCGCTGCCGCTGCAGGCCTTCACCACCTGGCTGACGGCGCTGCAGAGGCTGTCGGGGGCAGACCAGGTGAGGGGCCCCGACCCACATGACGCTCGCTTGCTCTGGCGGCGTGCCAGCGCCAGCTAGCCACCTCGACCACCCGCAACACACATTGAGCGATAAGGGCCGTTGACCCTGGGCCTGGTGGGCCTCAGCGTTGCCCCGTCCCCGCAAGCTCAAGTCCAAAACCCAGTATGCCGTCGGACACCACCCCTCACGCAGACGTACGTCGTCTGGGACAACAAGCGAGGATCCCGGCCCGACGTCCGCCGACAGCACCTGCCCAACTACCTGCAGCAGCGTCGTGCCAAGGCAGGGCTGGCGCCTCGGGCAAGGCAGGCGATGGCTCAGCGGCAGGAGCAGCCGCAGCAGGAGGGCCCCACTCCGGCCCAGGCCCAGGACAGGGTCAGGGGCAGTGCCAAGTACAGCCCCGGCGATGCCCAGGCAGGTGCGGCGAGGGAGCTAGGGGTCTGCACTCCGGCACAGGCCACACCGCGCCGCCGGGCTCCGCAGCAGCGGCCACGGCTGGGCAGCCGGGCGGCGGTAGGGTCTGGCTGCCCCTGAGCGCGGCAACAAGCGCGGTGGCGCCGGGTGCGGGGGTATGCACGCACCCTGACACCTTGACACCATAACACCCTAGCACCCTGACACCCTGACACCTGCCACCAAGGCGAGACCACGGCCCGCCCTGCTCCTGGCCTTGCGCCATGATCGGCCCCGGCCCAAGTCGTACCGTGCACCTCGCGGCACCCCTCCGCTCAGGCAGACCTCGGCGCCCCGGCGGCCGCCGCAGCGGAGTGCGCCGCGCTGATGGACCGCCCGCCACCGCACCTGGCTCCGTTCGTTGAGGCTGTACGGCAGTGCGGCGGGCTGGACCTCTACAGTGCCGCCGGGTACGAGGCGGACGACTGCATGGGGGCTCTGCTGGACGGGCTGCTGCGGGACCAGGTACGTACGGAGCAGTTATTGTGGTTCGGTACCTTCATTCGGCTGGGCAAGGCACGATAAGAATGTGCAAGCACATGAATGGCGTGCCGGTCTAGAGACCCGGCGTCTGAGGCGGCGCTGAGCGCCCGCACCGCTGCCGCTCCCCTGCCTCGCGCAGCAGCCAGCCGACCAAACCGGCGATGACTCCACGGCCAGCGCCAGCGCGCTCGCCGACGAAGGCAGCGCCGCCACGCCGCTGCCCGCTGCGGCCGCGGTGGTGGCCTCGGCCGACCGGGACATGCTGCAACTCCTGACCGATCCACGTGCGGCCTGGCTGGAGCTGCGCCAGCTCAGCCGAGTCGCCGCTGCAGACCGGCCGCCGCCGTTTGCCGTCGAGGCGGCGCCGGTGCCTGGGTCCGCCGTGCCGGCGGCGCTGCTACGCCTGCACACGCCGCTGGCACCTGATCAGGGGCAGCAGCGGGGGGCGATGGCCGCGGCGGCGGCAGGGAGCAGCCCGCTTTTGCCTGCGGCTTCCTACCCCGACTTTTTGGCCCTGGTTGGCAAGGCAGAGGCGGGTGTGTCAGGGTCGGGCGTGGGCGCCGGTCCAGCGAGGCGATTGCTCCTCCGCTACGGCAGCGTCGAAGGCATTGCCAGGGCGTACGACAGCGGGGAGTTCGACGGGCAACAGCTGCGCGCGCCCGCCGCTGGCGGCGGCGGCAGTGGGGGTGGCTCTTCGGTAGGGCCGCCGGCCGCGCTGGCGACGGCGGCTCGCAACCTGCTAGCCACCCGAATGTACGAGCACGCCAGGGCCATACCGTGGGGCCGGGTCGTGTCGTACCAGCGGCGGCGGCGCGAGCCGACTTGTATTGGTAACGCGGATGCCGGAACGACAGCGGCAGCGGCAGCGGTAGCCGCACCAGCGACTGGGACCGCGTCACGGCCGTCGTCGCCTCTGGCGCCTCCAGGGGCGGGCGCCGATCCTCGACTCGACGCAAGCACGGCATCAACCTCTGCTGCCGCGGGGTCCAGCGCTCACCTGAGCTGGGCGCGCCGCGCCGCCTCCAAGGCCACCACCTCCGCGCCAGCATGGCCCTCGCCGCCTGCCTCATCCTCACCACCACCACCACCAGCCCCGTGCCCAGCCCCGCTCCCGCCGCTGCACCCCCACGACCAGCTTCACCTATACTCGGCAACGCCCTTCGCGGCGGCGCTGGCAGCGGCGCTGGCGGCACGCGGCATAGCGACGACCGGACCTGTGGTCGACAGCGAGGGGCGCATCCTGGATCTGCTGCTGGAGGGCCCCGTCACGGCCACGCCGCTGCCGCCGCTGCTGCCAGCGGCCTCTGCCGCAGCGGACGCGGTGGCGGAAGCGTCGGAGGCTGGTGTTGCTCATGAGGCGCTGCCGAATGCGGGCCCCAGCGCGTTGTTGACTGCGCTGGGGGCGGCTGAGTTGGAAGCGACGTCGGCGGCGCTGGCGGCGCTGCTCCCGCCGGCGCCCCAGGCCCACGCGGCGCTTGACGGCCCAGCGGAGCCACTGCCGCCGACCCGACTGGTGCTGCTGTCGCCCTGGGACTTTGAGCCCGCGCCGCGTGCGGCCGATGGGAAAGCGCGTGCGGCCACTGGGGGTGCGCCGACAGCAGCGGCTGCTGGTGCGGCGGTGTGTGGTCACGGCCCGCTGGCTGCGGAGCTGGGGCGGCTTGCGGCGCGGCTACAGAGCGCTGTGGGGCGCCGGCGGTCCATGACACACACGCCGCCGGCCCTGCTGGTGAGCCGGGTCCTGGGGGAGGGCTGTCTGATCACAGGCCCGTCGTCTCTGCACGCTCCAAGGTTGGGTGCCCTGCGGGGCGTGCCCCGCGCAGAGCTGAACTTGAGCGCCCGAGCCTGTGTGCTGACGTGCGAGGAAGCGCGCCGCGCCGGGACCTAGTAGCCTCCTTCTCAAGCCTCCCCACGGGCACCCCGCGGGGACCGCCGCTGGCAGGTGGCCTGCCCTTGGTTTTGAAAAGCGGCCGCACCCATGCTCCTGCGTGTGTCAGTAGGGGTCGGGCCGACGAGCACGAGGCAGTGGAAGGAGCGGCGCAGCAGGACTTCCGCCGCTCATACCACATTATCCCAGCCCAGCCCAGCCCGGCCCTGCCTTGCCGCTGCCGTTCCGCCTGCCTCGCGCCCCGTACCCATGTTGCGACCGCCTCCGGCCTGCCCCACCACCACTCGCCCCTCCGTCGCCCAACCGCAGGCCCTGCTGCGGCCCACCTCCGCCTGGCGCCTCAAGCGGCTGCGCCGCGGCGACGGCGGTGGCGTGGCGGCGGCACTTGCCGCGGGCGCGGCAGCCGCGGGCGGATTGCCAGCGGCGCCCGGCCGCGGCCTGGGCTGTGGGGCGGTGGCAGTGGTGCCTTTTTATGAGCTCATGGCTCCCGGCACGAGGGGTGCTGAGTGAAGGCGGCCCCCAGGCCCTGGCAGAGCGCATGGCGCTACCTGGGCGGTAGGGTGCGGCGCTAGGGGTACTGATCACTTGCAACTAGAAATGGCGACGTGACGTACGGTGCTGCTAAGCAGGTGTGAATCCTAGTGGGGCTGTTGCCACGTTTACTCTTGGGTGCAATGCCGCAGCGCTTGCTCTCGATAGGCGCACGCTGCCGACGGCAAAGCCGGGTGGGCGGGGCTGCGTTGAACGGCAGGGCCCCTCTTTGCTGCGCCACTTTGCCCGGAGCACGACGTCAGCATTTGCAGTGCTGTCGCCGAGGCACGGCAGCACATGCGAGATCCCGACGTAATCCTGCAGCGGCGTGGTTTGCTTGGCCCTTTCCGTAGGAGACGGGGCGAAGCCCTTGCGATCAACCCAGAGGGAACCCTGTCGTAATGAAGAAACGTTTTTGATGTTAAAAGTGACGCGTGACGGTGCTGTCACCGAAGCTCCCCGGAGCGGTCTAGCGGAGTGAGAGAGGAGGTCAGGTGCTGGGGCCTGGAAAAGGTCACGGGTAGAAGTGTCACGCAAAATGCGGCCGCGGCACAGCGAGAGCAGCAGCAGCGGCGGCGTGCTTTAGCGGCGGCTTGCGTTAGAAGTTATAGTCCTGCCGTTCAAGCAGTTCGGGCGGCGAAGTCCGGCCCGTGGGGTGAGGCCTTCTGGAGCAGGGAAGAGACCCCTGGTCTGCAGGAGATCAAATGCCGCCAGGGCCATCGAAGATGCGTGCCGCATGCGAATTGCATTGCTTTTAAAGATGGTCCAGCAATGGGTGGTTTGGTGCGGGGCTGGTGAGTGAGTCAGCGGCGACGCAGTGGGCAGTTGGTCTGCTCAGCAACTACGCGACGGAAGTGCAGCCTAGATTGACAACAGTATGAAGTCGTCCGCAACTTCCATCAAGCAGCATTTGTGTATTGCGGGTGACATTACGAGACAAGGGCCTGGATTTGGCGCGACGCGTCGGCGTCCCGCCGACACACAATTGCGCCTGGCGAGCCTCTCATATACATACAACCAGGACAGCGTTGTCTCCTGTTTGTATGCTATACTCGTTCACACTATGGTACAAGCTCCGTGAGTCCAATCCCACTGGCCTGGCACTGGCAGCCGCCACTCGGCACGGCACAGCCTTACCTGCTATTTGTGTGCCCAAGGTGAGTCGCGTGAGCTGGAGGTGCGTGCTGCTTGGCGTTTGCCGACTAAGTATTCTCGATTGTCTCACCCCGAACTCCAGGGCTACGTACTCAGCCCGTGGTTGACACACTTATAACAGTCTGCTTGGTGTGCTGTCGGTGTCAGCGTGACCTTATGCCGGCAAAATTGCGGCAAAAACAGCAACTCGCCAAGGCAGAATGCAAGCATATCCAGTGGTAAGCTTCCTCATGACGGGCTATTCCCGAGCTAGCATGCGAGGTAGCTAGCTCCTGCCAAAGTGCGCCTTACTTACATGAACGCGAGTCCTCGCGGCCTGCCCGCGACTGCCGCGCGGGCGCTGAACTGCTGATGCGCTGTTCACGCAATTCAAAAAGTACGGTCACATGCGCTGCAGGTTGCGCGCGGGGACTATACCGCAGTCGCTGAAGGGCGCCAAGCCGGGTTACCTGAACCTGGTTGCCCCGCTGTTGACACGGCGCGCGGCGACGACATCCTACAGCGCAGCGACAGCCTAGGCGTACCAGTGGAAACGGCGCAACGCGTGTCCGCCCCTGCCGCTATTATCCAACGCCGCGCCGCGCGCGCTTCGGCACGCGCGCGGCTTTTCACCGTCGGAGGCGCCGACGGTAGCCGGCCCCCAAGAGCCATGTCCAGGCTCTCATCTACCGTCAGTGCCAACAGCGTTGTCGGCGACCCCAGCCTCGCCGGTGGCGACCCAGCCACTCGCCGCCCCGGCCGCGGCGTAGACCCAGGCTGTCTGGCGTCAGCGCCACCGGGTGCAGCCTTCAGCCACGCCACCAGCGCCGCAGCCCTCAACTGGGGCGGACATTTCTGCCTGTCGGCACAGAGCTTTGCCGTCACAGCCCAGGCAAGCACCATACACGAGCCGTCAGCCGCTGCCATGCAGCGCATGCCCAGCTCCCTCACCCGCGATCGCTCCCTGGAGCTGCTGTCGACATCGCAGCAACGGCGGCCCGCCGCCACGACAAAGCACGGCCGCGGCGCTGTCAGCCGCTGCCAGAGCTTCAGCGGTTTGGACGTCTGTGTGGACAGCCTGTTTCGTAAGCAGAGTGCCCCGTTGGCAGCGCTGCAGGCCCGGAAGCGCCGCAGCGCTGACGGCCTGACCAGCAACGGCCCGCTTGACGACACAGGGCTCTTCGGCAACAGCTTGATCGATGATGACGACACAGATGACGAGCTCCTGGCGCAGTGCCGCCACCGCCGCCGCAGCCCCGCGGGAGGTGCCGCCGCAGCCGCACCCCTCCCGATGCCCGCCGCCGCAGCCTGCATGGACGCCGTGCCTGACGGTGCCGTTGCCGATGGCGCCGCCGCCGGTGGAGGTGGCTTCGCCTGGCGCATCGCTCCGGCGGCGCTGGTGCTCGCCGAGGGGCCCGAGGCCGTCGGCCGCCGGCCAAGCCAGTATGACGCGGGCGCCTGTGCGCGCGATCGCCGTGCCGACAACCACCAGCGCGCGAGGCCGCGCGAGCACGGCTATGGCTACGGCACCGCCCCGCCGGAGCCTCCGCGCGCTCCGCTCAGCGCCGTCGAGCACGCTGCCGGCTGCGCCACGCCGCCGGCTGCTGCGCGGCTGAGCCTCGAGGTGGGGCCGCTGCCCGCCAACGCCGCCGACGCAGCCCGGCAGGCGGCGGAGCAGCTCAAGAGCTCCTTCGGACAGGCCGCCAACACCGCCGTCGCTGACGCCGCCGTCGTGCCCAGACTGCCTGCGCCCGCCGCAAAGCCGCAGCCGGTGACGAAGCCGCCGGCAGGCGGCCGACGCGCCCACGGCGTGCACGCTTACTTCACGCGCACTTCGGCGCCAGAGCAGGCGGTCCACGCCGGCGGCAAGGCGGCGGCCGCTGGCGCGGGTGCACGGGCCGTGGACGCGGCGATGCCGCCGGGCGCAATGTCCCGGTGTGACCGCACCAGCACCACCAGCGGCTGGGGCGTGGACCGGGTGTTTCTGATGCCAGGCCTGACGTCGCTGCTGGACGCCATGGTCGTGGAGGGCCGCACCAGCCTGGCCGGCGGCGCGGGCGAGGGCCGGCAGACGCCCGGCCGCAGGAAGGCGACCGCGCGGCGCGGCTCGGCCCTGGTGCGCCTGTGGAGCGCCCTGGCGCCCTGCATGGCCCCGCAGCGCCAACGCAAGGCGGCGGCCGCGTCGGAGCTGTAGGGCATGGCCTACTAGGCCTGGCCTGGGCAGGGGGCTGCCAGAGGACTGCAGCTGACGGTAGCCCACGCTCTCGCCGGGTCGGCGGCGCCGAGGCGTGGTGATTGGGTGGGCGTGTGGATTCGGTTGGCAGTGGCTTGACGTGTGCAGCTGATGCGGTGCGGATGCGTACGGCTCGTGCTGGGTATCCATCGGGTTCGTGTATTTCATCACTGGCCATGTCCTGCTGCCTGTTTCACCAAGCAAGCGACCACTGCCGGCCGCGGGTGGCGGCTCGGTGTTCAGCATCCTGTTGCCAGGTCGAGTGCTGTATCGGGGCTTTGCCCTCAACATGTGTCGCGTTCTGGAATCCTCATAGCGGATGGTGGCGCTGGCTAGGGGCGCGGCGTGCTGCCTGTTGCGCTGAGGCTGCTAGCTCCCGCGCTGCGTATGGTAGGTAGCTCGCATTAGGTATCGCTGCAAGAGCATACGCGCTTCCTGAATCAATCCTGGAGGATGGCGATCGGAGCCTGCGATGACTGGACAGCTTATTAGCGAGCCGTGAGGTGGGTGCCAGGTGGGTGCCGGCCTTAGCCGCGTGTGCAATGCGTCTGCCCCCGCGGCCAGCTACCTGAAGGCTTTGGGCACGGACCTGCCTGGCCCGTGTGTTGGTGGTGCTGTTTGCGCCGTGCCCATGCGAGGGCTTTAGTACGGGATCAGGTGTGCATGGAATGTGATGGGGTCTGCACATGGGGGGTACCATGTCAAGCGTTTGCGGGGCCGGGGGGGGGGGCATTGATGGGCTGTGCGCTTGGGTTGATGGCTGCGCTGGGGTTGTGAAGCATGCGCTTAAAGGGGCCGCACATTGACGGCCGGCGAGGTGACACTCTCATGTCCCCGTTTGGGGTCTGCCACATCATTCAACCGGGGCCCGGCATTAGGGGTCCGGAGGGTACGGTACGCGCGCTCTGCTGCGCAAGGCGCGATGAGGTAGGGGCTTTAAGGCAGGGTGGTGTGTGCGGCTTGGCTGGCTGGTGCTGCATGGATGCTGCTGGTTGGTTGGGTCGTTGGGAGTATGCGTTCCTGCTTTGCTGTGGGTCCTGATGCCGGCGCCGTTCGTCGGCGGGTCGGCAGCTGCTGTGGGGCACGTGGCATCTGGTGCCGCGCAGGGGCCACGCAGCGCGAGCCGGTGGCGGGTTGGCCCTCGGCTGTGCGCGGCGCTGACCGGCCCCTGCGCGCTGCTGTGCCGGTGAGCGACTGTGCGACTTCTGGTTGCGGTTGTGTGCGGGTCGTGGTGGGTCCGAGTCCAAACCGCTCATGCCCATGCGGTGCTGAGCAGTGCGCGTGCGCGGCCTATTGCTGGTGCACGGGTGATCTGCGGTGACCATGGACCCAAGCAAGGCAACTCGCGCGTGCGTTGGGTGCGGCCGTGGTACGGAGGACGCAAGCGGCCTGGGCATGGGCTTCGCTGCCCCTACGCATTGTGGGGCGCATGTGTGACACGTGAACATGCGTGGTCCTTGCCTGGATTGATGGCTGCATCGACGGTATGCGGCTCATGCCGCAAAATGTGTTCAAGTGTTAAGTGTGTGTATGTGTGTGTCTGCCAGAGGGCCTCATCGCTACCCCGGCCGGTTGGGGAGACTGTGTTTGCTTGGCTTGCCGCGTGCAACGGTCGGCCGGAGCCGGGAGGTCAGGGAGCTCGCGTGCGGAAGGTCGCGCTCGCGGGTCCGCCGGGCCGCCGCGCTGCAGCGGGCCGTCCGGGAGCTGCTCCCGCCCGCTCTGCCTGGCGTCCTGAGCGGTGTATCTGGCGGCATGGAAGGCCTCCGATACCACATCATTTGCAGACTGGGCAATGCACATGCGTCACGTCAACATGGATGGTGTGGGGCTCATAGGCCGTAGGCCCTACCGGCTTGGCTTGTCCCAGAGGCGCCGCGGCTGTCGTTGTGGGTGCAGGAGGAAGCTGGTTCACCGGGTTGCGGTTTCGGTTCGGTGGGGAGTGCAGATGCGGCGGCAGCCAGGTGTTACCAGTGCGCTTTGTTGCGTATGCCTGTGTGTGTGGTGGTAGGGCCGTGTGGTAGGGGGCGTTAGCGAACGTTCATCTTAACGGAGGGGAATGGGCTGGAGTCGGCTCTGGCCTTTCCCGTTCCTGCATGGGCTGCGTTGCGGCGCCCCTGGCTCCAGCCGCCATGTGTATGCCTGTGTAGGTAGGGGCCACCTCTGCAAAGCGTGCATGAGAGGAGGGCGTGCGCCGTCGTGCGTGTGCCTGTTATGTGCTCGCCTAGTACCGTGTGCTCAAGTCACTTGCTCGTCCTTTTGTTGTTGTGGGTTGTTTGGGATCACCCGCGCTCCCAAGCCGTGCGCATTATACCGGGAGCGCCAGGTGGCAACTTGGATGGGTGTCGTGGCATCTTGACTGGCATAGCAGTGGGAGACTGCGGGTGCCGGCATGGCGTGTTGGCGGTTCGGCAGCAAGATACGTGTCGTGCTTCTGTCCACTCGATGACTCACGCTGCCATGCTTCAATCTTTCAGAAGGGCAAGCGCTTGTTGCGTGGTGGGCTGGCACCGGTCGTGACGGTCGTGAGTCGTGTGGCGGTTGTGTTCGTGGGCCCCCGGGATCCACGGGAGAAGTTGGCCAAGCCTCCGTCTGGGTGTAACGTCGGCGCTGTATGTCACCTTGCTTGGTTTTAGCCCACCCGCAATCCGTTGGCGGATGCAAGCCGGCAGCCCCCGGGCAGCGCCATGGCCCATAAGTGCATGCGTGCCTCAACAAGACGCAGAGCGCCAGCCAGCCGGCTGCCCTGTAACGCCATGCAGTGTCTTCCTGCAAGAAGAAAGCCGCCTGCCCTGCGCTCCGCGCGGCAGCTTGTTCCCAGGGGAGCAAGCTGCAGGCGAGGGGCGAGGGCTGCCTGGAGGGGCACACTCACCAGCGACGGAGACGAAGGACAGGTTACGTGCAGCCTGAGGCGCGCAACCATGTTTCTGCAGGGCCGTGCCCCGTGCGTGAGGCCGCGCTACCATGAATGCAAGACCCGCGCGCACTTACCGACGTCATGCGGCCACGCAGAGTGGCGCCGTCGGCCGCAACAGGCAGCGTGCTTGTACATCAGGCCACAACAATCGCTAATCGAGGGACACGTGCAACCCCAAGTGTAATGATATGCGTACGGCCTGAACAACATCCTCCTGGGCTCACCTTGACGTTTTGCGCACGGCTGAAGTACCTTTGGGTTAGCTATACTACTGGCACAGCCCCCTTTCTGGTGTATCCCCATTCATTCTTATTCCACAACAAGCCCCCTTTCTGGGCAACTTTGCGCACACCCAGCCGCTGCCACCCTGCGCCACCAGCACCTTCCCAAAACCCCCGGCGCGAGCCCCGAGCCTGCAGGTCTCCGTAGCGCATAACATGTGCCAGTACGCGGTACCAGCACGAACCCTGGCAAGCGCCAGAGCTCAGCCTCATCTGCATGGCCGTGCCAAGCGGAAGCGTTCTAGCATAGCGTTGTTGGGGAATGAGTTGACAGTGAAGGCGGGCCCTGCCTTCTGGCCGTGCATGGCTGGCTGGGCGGCGGCTGTCGCGACGGCGGCCCTTCGCTAACGCAAGGCCGGGGGGCGGGGGGGCGGGGGGCGCCATTTCATTATTGCAGTCAAGCGTACCCCGGCCGGGTGAAGAGACCAGGGGCCGCATCCCAGAGATGTGCAGGCAGCGCTGGTCACAGAAGCCTCTGCGTTACACGCGCCGCTCGGCTCTCACAGGTCACAGCCTCTCTGCGCCCCTCCACAACGTTTCGCTGTGGCTTGGCACCGGCAGATGAGGCTGAGAGCCGCCGTTGGCCGCAGGCACCGCCGACGGGCCCGGGTGCAGAAGGGGATGGATGTGCGGTGTTGGGATGGTGAGCGAACTGGCTCAAGCCCGCTAGGCGAAAGGGACGGGAAGGACCGCCATCTCCTACCCCACCACCGCCCGGGCCCCGGCCTGTGCCGCAGCAGGGGGCGTGCCAGGCGTGTGACCGGCAGAGCAATGTGGTGTGCCTGGTTACGGTGTGTGCACATATAGATGATGTTCTCCAGTTCTGCCCATAATCAGGCGTTCCAAAGTGTACGCACGGGCGAGATGCATTTTACTGCTTGAGTTTGTCATACTCATGAACATGCCGTTACAGTGACTTGCCAATGGTCGTGGCAGGTGTAAGTCCCAGACGTGCCACATCACATTTCCATCGATCATTGCAGCTACCACGCAAATTATTGCCTTCCCCGAGGCCACTTGCCTGCTTTGGGATAGTGGTAGATTCGCGCGCGCAACGAACGCGCAAACAGCATCATGAAGTTCTAAAATCCCACCGCGCAACGCTACATTCGATGTACCACACCATCGAACAAGGCATGCGCGACACATGCGCAATGCGCACATAAGCTGTTGAAACAGGAAAGGTACGACACACGCAAAGCAAATACCTCCGCCGCCATGTGTCTCATGCAGTACGCACCAGTTAAGCTAACCGCCCTACCTGCGTCAATTCTGTGCAACCGCAGTGCACGGTTCATCGCGTACATCGCCAGCCCTTACCATCCGTTATCAGCCGCCACACAAACGAATAGTGCTAGCTAGTACTCGCTGCGTGCCGTATCCCATGCGTTAGAGGATTACCGCGCGCGGGCCAGCACGTAGAACAGTGCCGGAGCCCAGCGGCCTCCACGTTGGCCTGCCTCACTTGCAGGTCATCATCATCTTCATGTCGGCCGCCGGGTCCGCCACGTTGGCGGGGATGAGGTTGAACTTGTCCACCAGCACGCCCACCGCCTCGGGCGTC
>BDDC01000916.1:0-27754 GCA_001662425.1 Chlamydomonas sphaeroides | reverse complement strand
GCGGACCGGCGCGCTGGCTCGCGTGCTGGCGCTGCGGCAGGGGGCGCCGCTGCGGCTGCGGCGGCTGCAGGATGGGCGGGTGGAGGTGGCGGAGCCCCTCGCGACAGCGGCTGCTCAGGGGAAGGGTGAGGCGGCAGCCGGCTCAGACGGGGGTCGCCTTCAAGTTGGCCACGGGGGTTTGCGCCTTAACGGCTTCACTGCCCTACTCGGGGTCTTCCGCCCGGCCTTGGAGGAGGCGCTAGCCACCGGCAGGGGCCAACCAGCGGAACTGTGGGCTCGTCCGGCAGGCGCCGAGCAGCTGCAGCGCTTCCCGGTGCAGCTATCACCGTCAAGCAACGGCACCAGCTGCTATGTCACCAGCACCTCTGTCCTGAAGCGCGCGCTGCAGCTGCAGCCTGGAGACGTCCTGGCCCTGCGCACGCTGCCGGACGGGCGCGTGGAGGTGGCCCCGGCGCCGGCGGACGTCGCTCCCGGACCGGGCCCGGCCGCAGGCAGCCCGCTGGCGCTGCATGTTGGGGCCAACGGTAAAAGACTTCAAGGATCGGCGACCCTGCGTGCCGTGTTCGGGCCGGCGGTGGCTGTGCTGCTGGACTTCCGCTCGCGCCAGGCTGTGGAGCTGTGGGTGCGGATGCCGCGCTCCGGGCAGCTGCAGCCCTTGCCGGCGGCTCTCACACTCACGGGCCGCAGCTCAGTATGTGTCATCACCACCGCAGCCCTGCGGCGCGTGCTGCCGCCGCTGTCGCCAGGCGAGGAGGTGCTCGTGAGGGCGCTGCCGGACGGCCGGGTGGAGCTGGTGGCCCCGCAGCCGCGGGCGGAATCGGAGCAGCCGGGCCAGCGCGTGACGCTCTCCCGCACCCTCCTCACACACAGCGGCGTGGCGCTGCCGCGGACCGCCATGAGGGCTCTGCTGGGCCGGGAGCTGGAGGCGTGGGGTGTGCCCGAGGGCACGGTCGTGCCCGTCCTTCCGGCCGGTGAGGACCAGGCCGGAGGTGGGGCCGGCACAGAGGCGCCGGGGCGCGCCGGGCCTGCGCCGGGCCTGCAGCTGCAGTGCCACCAGGAGGTCAGAGGACGTTGGCGCTGGGGCATATACGGGCTGCCCCGCTGGCTGGCTGCTCGGGGCGCTGCGGTGGGCGATGTGCTCTTGCTGTCTGCCGAGGGCGAGGAGCGGCCGTTCGGTTCGGACGGCCCGGCGGTGCCCAGCCGCGTATGGATGAAGCTGGAGCGGGGCGAGCGAGAGGCTGAGTAGGGGCCGAGGCCCTCCTGGAATGCGGTGGGCTTCGTAGGAGCTGACTGCAGTGTCGGGCATTGCAGGCAAGTAATCAGGAACAGACAAATCATCACGAGCACTTTTGCGCCATACTAATAGAGCTGTGCTTACTTCCTCGTGTTGTGTGAGATTTTTACCATGACGTGCTGCAGAAGCATTGGCCCCTGCTGTGGTCACTGCTTCACTCGGATGTCTCACAGCTTCATCTTCCGTGCGTTGTTAGAAGCGGCAGGCAGCCCACTGCAGGTAGCCCGCACTGCAGCGCAAGCGGCGTCTGCGTGGGTATACATGCGCGACATACGGAAGCATTGCGGGCCCTGGTGGCAGCGAGGGTTCGTCGTCGTGGCAGGCTGCTCCTGCGTTGCTGTGCCGCGGACAACGGCAAGCTGGCATGGCGCATGGTCAACGGCTGAGGCGGATGCAGCAGTTGGGTTTCCGGGCGACATGGAGCCTAGGTGGTGTAAGGCTGGGTTGGGTTCATGCGGGTTTTGGCGGACAGGGAGGAGACGTGGGGTAATTCAGTCTACTGTTGATGCGGTGTCATGTGTCGCATGGGCTTTTACGGCTTGGGGATATGGGACAGCGGGCGCGCGGTGACGCGGCACGTTGGGCCTCATCCTTGTAGGTTGCGATGCCCACGTCACCTCACACGGAAGAGACGTGCTGTCGGTTACTAAGTGCCTTCAAGCGGCGTTGCCTTCGCCACCGCCGGAGGGGTGAAGTCGACGGATCGGACTCCAGCTAGGAGCAGCAGAATCGTCCGGGACTAGGGCACCATAGGGTTATGGAAAACGAAAGCGAAGCTACGGGTACAAGTCTGCGAAAACGAGGATTCACTATATCCGGTAGCCTGCGTAGAGCGGCGACGACACAGCAGACGGTGGCAAGCAGGCCGCAGGGCCAACAAAAGAGCAAATGCAGCGGCGGCGACTCACCTGGCGCGTAACAGCGCGTTACACAATGCTGACCCGGGGTTGCGCATGAAGGCAGGCACGTGGAGTAGGCCAGAGCAGGGGCGAAGCATGCTGTACCGTCCCAGGGCTGCACAACGTGCCCAGCACTGTGTCATCCATAGCGGCGACGGATACAGCTGGCTCAGGCCGACCTTGACACCGCCGGCTGACAGCGAGAACGATTGGAGGCGCGTGGCCACCATGTCTACGAGCTCTTCGGGGAACGCGTGTGTGTATGGGCGTGCCTCGGCCCCCACAGCCCGCGAGCAGCGTCAAGTTGTTTGTATGTTATCTTTCATTTATTTTTACGTACGCCGCGGGGGTCTCGCGAGCGGACTGTCGGTACGGCTGTCGCGCAGACAGGCACGAACAGCGCCCAAGCGACCATATACTTTAAACCCTTAGGATATACTGCCAAACTACATCTATAGGGCGGCAAAGAACCGCGACATTTGCACTCGAAGGTCTTCACGCGGTTCCACGCGTTCCGCTGTTCTACCGCTTCAGACAAGTGCAAGCTACTTTTCGATGCTAGGCAGGCACTGATGGATGCCCGGAGGAGAAGGCGCAAATAGACCATGGTCGCGGGCGGTCAGGGCTCGCGCGGCGGGTCTCTCAAACACCAGGAGAGCCCTCCCCGAGCAACCTTGAAGTATAAGAAGTACAATGGAGAGGTCGATCCAACGCAGACGACCAAGGTATTTGCATGTGTACACTGCGTGACGTGCCTGCCTCGTGGCCGGGCTCTGACCACCTGTCTTGCGCCATGCAGAAGTCGCCGAGTCAGCAGGTCGCGGAGCTGGCGCAGCCGGTCCGCGATGTGGAGGGGTGGCGACCGCGGCCTCGTATCATCGAGCTGCTGAATATCGCAGACTTTAGTCACCACGTGAGCCTGGGCGTGGCGCCAGGGCCGGGGGCAGCGGGTCAGGAGCAGAGAGGGGGCACCAGGCCCCGGCCGGGGCCCGGCGTGCCCCGTGGCGGCTAGCAAGCTCCGCGGTTGGCGGGCGCGTCGCCGCAGGACGCTGCAGCCTGCGGCTGGCAGGCAGCCCCTCCGAACACATGGGCTTCACCGCATGCAACCCATGACGGAGCTGAGCTGACTCTGCCTGGTCATGGGCCCAGCCATGGCGCACGATAGGGCCGGCCTGGGCCACGGCCGTGTCGGCAACGTGTTGGTGGGGGCTGTTGCCCCAACGTAGCACGGCGCTCTGCCCGACGTTACACGCTGACCGTGAATGCGGTGTGGTGTCGCCCCCTCTGCCCCCCCGCACCCCAGGTGGAATGCCGGGTGCCGGTGGACGAGCCGATCTTTCAGCCGTTCCCGCCGGAGGTGACCTTTCACAACTATGAGCCCTTCCAGACATATGAGGCGACGCTGTACCTCCGCAACAACGACTATGTGAGCAATTTTAGCCAACGCCCCTCGAACCCATGCGCTGCTGGTTTGCCCAGCTCGGCCCCGCTAAAGGCCCAAGCGGGAGTGGTCCGCATGCGTTGACGCTTGTGACGGGCGAGCATGACAGCTGGGATGGGGCGGTGGCCAGGTCGTAGGAGGGCCTGGAGCCTCGCCTGGCCGTGGGCCTGAAAGGCGTCAGGGCACGGAGCGGATGACGGGGTTTCTATGCTATTGGAGGGGAGGCTGACGGAGGGACAGTCAGGGCTCAGGGCTGCCTCTGCTGCTGGTCCCTTCGGCGCGGGCAAGAGGAGCCTCGGGGGGGCGTAGCTGGCAACATGCCGCCGTACGACGTCACAGTAACCTGTGCCTCCCGTCCTGGCCTAGGTCTGGGGCTCCCGGCCGCTACGTGAGCACATGCCTTCGCAACCTGCGCACCTGCTCCCTGGCCCGCAGCTGCGGCGGCGCGTCACACCCCCTCGCATGGGCTTTCCCTACCGGGCTCAGCCACTGCGCCCATGTACCCCGAACTCGCACCGCGCCCGCCCGCACCCGCCGCCCTGCAGGTGTCCCGGCGCATCAAAGTGCTGCCCATGGACTCGCCCTACTTCAGCGTGCGCCGCGCGGCGCCCTCGGGCGGCGGCCCCGTGCCGCGCGAGGACAGCAAGGTGGCCACGGGCATGGAGGTGGCCTTCATAGTCACCTTCCGGCCCGAGTCGCGCGACGACTACTCGTGCGACCTGGTGGTGTGCACCGAGCGCGAGAAGTTCGTGGTGCCCGTGCTCGCGGTCGGCGCCTCGGCGGCGCTCGACTTCCCGGACCTGGTGGACTTTGCCTCGGTGCCCGCCAAGGTGGACACCAAGCAGACCGTGTTTGTGCGCAACGTGGGCAGCAAGGCCGCGCACTTCAGCCTGTCGGCGCCGCCGCCATTCTCGGTAGCGCCGACCGCGGGGCACCTGGCGCCGGGCGAGACGCTGCAGGTGTCGGTGGGCTTCGAGCCGCCCAGCACGGGCCGCTACGAGGGCGAGCTGGAGATCCAGTACGACAGCGGCCGCTGCGTGCACGCGGCACTGGCGGGCGCGGGGCATGAGCTGGAGGTGGGGCTGTCGCAGGGCGTGGTGACCATGCTGTCCACGTTTGTGACCAAGACCAGCCAGAAGACTTTTAAAGTCATCAACAACAGCGACACCAGCGTCAAGTTTGCGGTCAAGCAGCGGCCCAGCGCGGAGCAGGACATGGCGCTCACCGCGCAGCGCCTGGGCTCGCTGACCGTCAGCCACGGCGGCGGCGCGAGCGCCAGCTACTCCCACGGCGGTGCGGGTGGCGACGGCGACGGCGAGGCGTCCAGCGACGACGAGGAGGCCATTCTGGCCTCGGCGGGCGCGCAGCTCAGCCGGCGGCTGGCCAAGGCGCAGCGCGACGCGCTGCTGGACCAGTACCTCTTTGGCGACCGCAACTTTGCGGTCACGCCCTCGGACGGCACCATCTGGCCGCGCAGCGAGGTGGAGGTGGTGGTCACGTTCAGCCCCGACCACGCGCGCGACTACGAGGTGCTCGCGTACGTGGACCTGGCGGGCCGGGCGGAGCGGCTGCCGGTGGTGTTCAAGGGCCGCGGCCTGGGCCCGGCGGCTGTGTTCAGCTACGACACGCTGGACGTGGGCGATACGTGGGTCAACACGCTGCACCAATATGAGGTGGAGCTGCAGAACCGCGGCAAGATCGACGTGGACTTCCGGCTGGTGCCGCCCGGGACCTCGTTCGGCAGCAAGTTCACGTTTGAGCCGTCGTCGGGCCGGCTGTCGGGCGGGCAGATCGAGGTGGGATGGGCCGTGGGAGGTCGCGCTGGCCGAGGCAGAGGCCATGCGTGGGAAAGCCGGAGACGGATGCGCTCGTGCATGATCGTGATGTCGGGGCCGTTTGGCACAGCGCAGCCAGGGAGCCGGCCTAGCCCTGCTGTCAGCGTGCTGCTGCCGCCGACATGTCCCTCACCTGTCCCTCACTCATCATCCATTGGTGCCCTCGCCCTGCTGCAGGTCATCAAGGTCAAGCTGCTGTCGGACCTGCTGGGCACTTTTGACGAGACGTTCTCGTGGCAGATCAAGGGCAGCAGCCAGCCGCTGCACCTGCAGTTCAAGGGCCGCGTGTGCGCTCCGTCGTTCGAGGTGGACGTGGAGGGGCTGGACTTTGGTGTCTGCTCCTACGGCTTCAGGTACGGGCGGCAGCTTCGACGCGGCGCTGGGACCGGCGGCCCACAAGCCATGCAGCACGCGTGCCCCCGGCAGGGTTCTATGGGCGGGTTAGCACCGCCACGCGCAAGTCTCCAGTGGCAGTCGGCGGTGCCGGTCTTGCTAAGTGCTGCCTGAGGCGTTGTGCTACAATTATTGCCAGCATCTGGATGTAACCATTCCATGCCGCGCTGCGGGCCGCAGGTACACCAAGGAGTTCACACTCACCAACACGAGCGAAATCCCGCTGCGCTTTGCTTGGCGCGTGCCCACGGACACGGAGGACCCCAAGGAGTTCCAGATCCTGCCCGCGAAGGGCACCATCCTGCCGCACGGCCGCGTCAAGATCAACGTCGAGTTCGTGAGCCGCACGGTGAGTCGCCCACCAGGCCCATGCAATCAGCAGAGCTTAGCTGAAATGTACCCCAGCCCCCAAGATCGGCCTTAGCAGCCGGCCGAGATGATCTGCATTGCCTTGGCAGTTGCTCTGGGCACTCAACCCTCGCCGCTTACACCTCTCCGCACCACAGGTCCAGCGGTACCACACAGAGCTGGTCATGGATATTCCGGGCGTGGCGGAGAAGCAGCTGGTGCTGCCGCTCATCGGCGAGTGCGCGGTGCCCAAGCTCAGCATCTACTCGCGCACAATGGAGTTCGGCGAGTGCAGCCTGCGCTTCCCCTATAAGCAGGTGCGATGTGCGCTCGCCTGGGTGCTGCTGAGGGTGGCGCTGCCCGCGCCCGTACCGCATGATGCTCTGCGCTCGTGCCCTTCGTACCTTGCCTGCATCCCCCGCCCGTCGTTCCTGCTCCGCGCCCGCGGCCCCTGCCTGCACCCCTCACGCCCACTCGCCGCGCGCTGCCTGCCTGCCGCCTGCCCGTCGGCGCTCCGCAGGAGATGCGCATCGTGAACGAGTCCAAGCTGCCCGCCAAGTTCGAGGTGCTGGCGCAGGAGACCAACTCCCTGGGCCTGGCCACCTTCACTGTGGAGCCGTCGTCAGGCGGCATCCCCGCGCGCGGCGAGCAGGTGCGGCTGGCGCCGCAAGCCGCAGCCGTGCCCGCGCTGATGCGCCGCCATGGGCCTGCTGCCCTGTTGCCCGTTGCCCTTGTCCCTAGCGCCTGGTGCTGAGGCTGTTGCCCGTCGGTGTTGGCTGTGGTGCAGGTGGTGGAGGTGTCGCTCACGACGCACACGCTGGGCCGGATACAGATCCCGGTCAAGGTCAAGGCGCTGGGCTCCAAGGCGGCTCCGCTGGAGTTCATCATCAACGCCAAGTGCGTGGGACCCCAGCTGGACTTCGGAGACGACGAGACCGGCCGGTGAGTCAGGGAGGGGGTGAGACAGTGCCAGCATGGCCGTCAGTTGGGTCAGGGTTCCCGTGAGATTATGCCGGCTGTACCCAACCTCCGGGGCTGCGGGCGGCGGTCGATCCAGGTCGGATCGTGTGCGGCCCACCCCTCCATCGCTCCCAACCCCCTCTGCCGCTAACCGTCCTAGCCCGCCGCGCTTCTGGCTGGGCCGGCCTTGCCGCCGCACCGCATGTCACCCTGCCTCCGTCGGCCCGCCCTGCCGCTCCCCGCCCTTTCCCGCCCCGCAGCACCACGGCGCCGGCCATCGCCTTCGACCGCGTGCCGGTGCTCAAGGAGCACTCGCAGGCGCTGCTCATCAACAACGTGTCCGCCATTCCCGCCGACTTCAAGCTCTTCATCGAGGCCAAGGACAGCGTCTTCTCCGTGGAGCCGCGCCAGGTGCGGCCCCCCGCCGCGTTACCAACGCCCGCTGGCTGCTTGGGATCATCGTATCACCCATGTGTTCGTGCCTATAGTGGTGACGTAACCCGGCCGTGCCCCCGCATCCCTGCAGGCGCACCTGGAGCCGGGCGACACCATGACGGCGCACGTGATGGTCAAGATGGACGAGAGCATGGACTTCATGGACACGCTGCACATCCTGATCCAGGAGGGCGCCGACGTGTCCATCCCGCTCACAGCCAGCGGTGCGTGCCGCGCTTTGGATCGGGCGCCGGCGTCGGTTAGGAGGAGCAGCGGGCCTGCTCTCGAGGCCTTGGCTGACGCTGCCGCCAGCTTGGGCTGCGTGCGATACTAGCAGAGCGCTATATGAGCCGTTGCCGGCTGGCGCTGGTGCTGAGCTGGTCTTTCTTTTGGTGTGATGCGGCGCAGGCACGGGCAGCGCGATCGTGGCGGAGGACTTCAACAAGGAGGTGCTGGACTTCGGGTACCAGTTCGTGGGGCGGCCCTTCACGCGCGAAGTGACGGTCTATAACATGGGCCGCAAGATGGTGCTGCTGGCCTGGAGCTCCATGAGGTGAGGCGGCAGGCGGTCACTGGTCGGTGTTGCGGCGGGTCGGGCAAAAGAGGACTGCAGCCCCGGGGCTGGGCCCAGCGCAGGCCGGCACGGCAGCTGCCAACACGCGGGCTAACCCACCACCTGGCACTGCTGTGCCCGGCAGGTTCGAGGAGCTAAAGAAAGAGTACGCCAAGGCCAACCGCGGCTCGGGCAAGAAATTCGACGTGGCGGCGCTGCCACAGGAGGTGCAGCCCGTGTTCACCATCGTGCCCGACAAGGTGCGCACCCGGGCTGCCGGCGCTGCCGCCGGGGCGTGTTGTGCCCAGCTGTGGGCCACCGGCTGGTGCTGCAGTGGCGGTGACTGCAGATATCCATGTGTACCACGGTCAGGGCTTTGAAGCAGGCCGATACCGGTGCCACGGTGGTGGCCGCAGCCCTTCCTCCGCTGACCACGTGTTGCCGTGCCTTGCCGCCCCTGCCTGCCTGCCGCTGGGTGCGCAGGTGCAGCTGGGGCCCAAGGAGGCCGCCACCTTCACCGTGACCGGCAACGCGCTGGCGGCGGGCGAGGTTCGCGAGCAGATCGTGTGCACCGGCACCTTCGGCACCTCCAACAAGGGCGGCAAGCGCATCTTCGAGCCCTTCATGCGCGCCGACGTGGCGACGCCGCTGCTGCACTTCTCCGACCGCGCGCTGCACTTCAAGCACGTCTACAAGAAGGGCGTCGCTGTGGAAAGCCAGACGCGGCCGCTGACCATCCGCAACATCTCGCCGCTGCCGCTCACGTTCGGGCTGCGGCCCACCCCGCCCTTCACCGTGGACCGCACGTCCTGGACGCTTGATCTGGAGGAGAGCGGCACCGTCAACGTCACATTCGATCCCAACTTCAAGGACGACCTGCAGGTACGGGGCCGCTTCTCCTGAGCTGCGAGCGGTGTGCACGGCGGAGCCCTGCTACCCTTGCCAGTGCATGGCGCTCAAGCCGGGCCTGACTCCTGACTCCCGCCTCCCGCCTCCCGCCTCCCGCCTCCCGTGCCCCGGACCCACAGAGCCTGCAGGTGCGCACCAAGCTGCAGATCGTGTACTCGGACAACCCGCAGCGCGACTCGGTGGACCTCAACTCGGACATCGACTTCCCCAACCTGGCCTTCGAGACCACCAACATCGATTTCGGCTCGGTGCTGCTCGACACCACACGCCGCGTGCCCGTGCGCGTCGTCAACAGCTCGAACGTGGACGTGGTCTACACCTGGGCCTGGGACAAGGCCTCGGTGCAGGAGGACGTGAACAGCATCGCGTCCATGTCGCTGCGCCAGGGCCGGCCCAAGCCGCAGCCCACGCAGCTGTTCGACGTGATGCCCATCCGCGGCGTGCTGCGGCCGGGCGAGGCCGAGACCATGATGTTCTCGTTCTTCGCCTACCCCGGCATGAAGGCCTCGTGCACGGCCATGTGCCAGGTGGGGCTGCGGGCCGAGGCGCGTCGAGGACAGAGACCGCGGCCTGGGTGTGGGTGCCATGATGAGGAGAGCTGCCGAACGGCCCGGCGATTAGGCCCAACGCCACTCACACATTTAGTTATCACGCGTCGGCCCGTGGTATGCCTTGCTGCGCCCCAGGTGGAGGGCGGCCCCATGTACACGGTGCAGCTGGCGGGCGAGTCCAACAACATCAAGTTTGCGGTGGAGCCGCAGGTGCGGCGGCCCACGGGTCGGCAGGCCCGGGGGAGGGGCGCTAACAGCGCACAGCGCCGGCAGCCCGGACAAGCCGTGCACTGCCCTCACGGCCCGCCATGTCCGGCAACCATCGCTCACTCGCGCTGCTGCATCCGTTGTGCCGCTGCCAGGCGATGGACTTTGGCGTGCAGCTGTACGACCGCACCGTGGAGCGCGAGCTGGTGCTCAGCAACAGCGGCAAGGTGCCGTTTGGCTTTGCCTTCAACACCAGCCGCCTGTCGCGGCCGGGCATCGTGGAGGCCATCCCTGCGTCCGGCACCATCGCGCCGCTCACAAAGGAGGTCATCAAGCTCAAGGTGCGCCCCCGGCCACAGCAAATGAGGCCCCTCACCGGCACGCGCTGCCTGGGCTCTGCCTGAGGTAGCTGACCCTGGCCGCGTGTGCCCTCTGCCCTTCCCCGCACCTGCCTCGACCCCAGGTGTGCCCGGGCATCCCCGAAAGGCTCACCGAGACGCTGCTGGTGGAGGTGGCACACTTCGAGCCGGTGCCGGTGCAGGTAGGACAGGGCGTGGCACACGAGGACGCGAGGGCAGCAGGCCTTGCAAACTTTCGGTTACAGCACAACGCACAACGCTTGCTCATGCCGCTCTCACGCCCCTACGCCCAATCCTTGGACCTGGCTCCCGCAGATCACGGTGGAGGGCACCTACGCGGCCGTGTCCCTAAACCTGCCGCGCCAGCGCGACGACACCTTTGGCGCGTGCCTGGAGGCCGCGCGGCAGAAGATCATTGCCGCCGCGCTGTCGCACGTGCCCGCCGATGAGCCGGAGAACCCCGACGACGCGGCGCTGTCGTTGGCGCCCTCCAACGCCGCGTCACAGCGCCAGTCCCGCCGCAGCATGCGCGCCGACGCCAAGTCCGTCACTGGCGCGCGTAGCATGGTGGGCAGCCGCAGCATCGCTGGCGGAGCCCGCAGCATGGCGGGAGGCCGCAGCATCGCAGGGGGTGCGCGCAGCATGGTGGGCAGCCGCAGCATGGCAGGCGGTGCGCCGCAGCGTGGCCAAAGCGCGCACAGCAACGCGGGCCACGGCGGCGCGCAGCTGCCCATAGAGAAGCGCTTCGAGGTGGAGGCGGAGCGGCTGCGGCTCATCGCGCTGCTGCTGGAGCGCGAGTCCGAGCGCCGGCGCACCGCCGAACGCGCCGCCGAGCTCGCGGTGGCGCTGGAGGCTGGCGCCGCGGCGGCGGGCCAGCCCAGCCCGGCCTCCCGCTTCGACACCGCAACGGAGAAGGCCGCCAGCCCCACCGCCTCCCAGGCCGGCGACCGCACGCGGCGCTCCATCAGCGGCGGGCTTGCGCCCAGCGTCGCGCCGGCGCTCACGCGCCACGCCAGCATGGTCACGGCCGCCGGCTCTGCGGGCGGCGTGGCGGTGCGGCGCGAGGGCGCGGTGGACGAGGAGGGCAAGCGCGTGGTGCGCGTGTCGCCCATCATGCCCTCGCTGCCCTCGCTGGCGGTGGCCCACTACATGCTGGACTTTGGCTACGTGGTCAAGGGCCTCACGCGCACCCGCAAGTTCCGGCTCACCAACACCAGCAACCAGCAGGTAGGTGTGGCGCGCTGGGGCCGGGTGGGCGTAGGTGGCGACGCGCGTGCTCACGCACGTGATGGGCCTGAGCATGGGAATAGGGTCGTTCGCGCCGTCCTACTCCTGCTGCCCTCAGCGGCCTGCGCCTCCTCTCCCAACCTCCCCTCCGCAGGTGTCGTTTCGCTTCGACAAGGGCCTGCTGGAGTCGCACGGCTTCAAGCTGGACCCCGAGGTGGTGTCGCGCCTGCCGGGCGCGCCCGAGTTCGCGAGCGCGGAGGTGTCGGTGACGCTGCAAGCCAACAAGGGCGCCGTGGTGCCGGGGCCGCTGGAGGTCACGTACCCCATTACCATCAAGGGCTCGCCGCCCGTGCTGCTCACGCTCAAGGCGCACGTGCAGGTGCCGGACATGACCCTCAGCACCGAGGTGAGGCGCAGGCGGAGGGAAGGGAAAGCGCCAGGATACAGGAACGGGGGTGCTGTCTTGCCTCTGCTCAAGGCTGCCCTTGCAGCAGCTGGTTTCCTTTATGCCGCGGGCTGCCTGCTGAGCGCCGCACCTGCTGTCGGCCCGCAGACGCTGGACTTCGCGTCGTGCCAGACGGGCCAGTGCAAGGTCTTCACCGTGCAGCTGCACAACCACAAGCAGGTGAGGGAGCCGTTAGGCCCGCAGCCGTCGGCCACAGGCTCCACGCTAGCGTGTGCGCGCCAGAGGCAGGTCCCGGGCAGACACGCAGGAGCTCTCAGCCACAGACCCCGCGCGCTGACGTCCCCTGCTCCCGCCCCGCTCCGCCCCTTCCGTTGCCGCCGCCAGGTGCCGTGCGAGTGGTCCATCCGCAAGCCGGCGGAGGTGATCAAGGCCAAGGACTGGGGCTTCTTCGTGTGCGACCCGCCCGAGGGCACGCTGGAGCCGGACCAGCGCCTCAACCTCAAGGTGCGCAGCCGCCACCTCAGCTCCGCGTCGCCAGGAGCCAGGGTTGAAGAGCGTGGGTCAGGCACAGCGTTGCAGGCGGCCCTTCGATGCAACATCATGTGCTCGCATGGAGATGGCGAGCACGGGGTGGCAGGCCCTGACAACTACCCAGCTAAGCTCCCGCGCCTGCCACTGCCACTGCCACTGCCCCTGGCTCTCCCCCTTCCTTCCTAACCCGCCCGCCCCAGGTGGTGTTCACGCCGGCGCTCAACCGCGACGCGCCGTACAGCCAGGGCATTCCCATCAAGATCAACCTCAACCCGCGCACCAAGGAGCTGACCTGCAGCGGCCGCGGCCTCACGCCGCGGGTGGCGTTCAGCCCCACCTTCCTGGACTGCGGGCCCATCCTGCCCGCCTTCGAGGGCCAGGAGCCCAACGAGGCCAAGGTCATCATGTCCAACCCCTGCTCCTTCCCCATCGAGGTGGTCTCGCTGGACTTCGACAGCCGCTACCAGGCGGACGAGGAAGCGCTGCGGCTCATGGACGGGTGAGCACTGGGATAGACGCGAATAGCGCTGCGATGGCTTAGCAGCCGCGATAGGTTGGCAGCCCTTGCCCGTGTTGCTGCCAATCCTTCCGCCGCTGGTCCCCGCCCCACAGGTACAGCGAGGCCGGCGTGCTGTACCTGCAGCCGCTCAAGCCAGGGGACGCGTTGTGGGAGGAGGTGGCCGAGACGGCCGCGCAGAAGAAGCGCCTCGAGGCCGCCGCCGCCGAGGCGCAGGCGGCCGCCGACGCGGCAGACGCCGCTGCCGCGGCGGCAAGCGGCGCCGCCACGCCCGAGCCCGGTCCTGTGGCCGACGGCGCGGGCGAGGAGGGCGTGGGCAGCATCGAGGCCGTGGCTGGCGGTGCTGTCGGCGCGGCGGTGGCGCGCGACGCAGCCAAGGTGGTAGTGGTCGTGACGGGCCCTCACCTGGTGGGGACCACGACGCAGGCGCAGCTGCTGGGTCAGCGATACGACGTGCCCGTGTCGGACCTGGACGACCTGCTCATGGCGGCGGCGGACCTGGAGCCGCCGCCGCCCGTGGAGGAGGCGCCGCAGGGCGACGCCGCTGCGACTGGCGACGGCGGCGACGCCGTGTCAGCCGCCGGCGACGCCGACAGCCTGGCGCTCTCGCCGCGCGCGTCGGGCGTGCTGTCGCCGCCACCGGCGGCGGCGCTGCCGCTGCCGCCGTTCGACATGGAGATCTCGGACCTGCTGTTCGACCAGGTGCTGTCGGATCCGGATCACGAGGGCAAGCCCGAGTACGAGCCGCCGCACACCAAGCTGCCGGCGGGCGATCTGTACGGCCTCATCGTGCGGGGGCTGAAGCACCTGCTGGTGCAGCAGCCAGAGGTGTTCGGCAAAGGCCTGGTGCTGGACGGCCTGGTGTCGAGGTACCTGCCGCCGGGCCAGGTGGCCAAGGCGCTGCTGGAGGCGCTTGGCATGGAGCAGATCCTGCCGCCGCCGCCGCCGCCGCCTGAGCCCGTCGACCCCAAGAAGAAGCCAGCCAAGGAGGCGCCGCCGCCGCCACCGCCGCCATCGCTGCCACTTGGCTGGCGCGGGCCGTGCACGGTCCACGTTGTGGAGCTGACGGCCGAGCCGCAGATGCTGGCTGGCCGGCTGCGCATGGCCGCGGACTTCGCAGCCGTCGCCGCCGCGCCCAAGCCGCCGGTGGAGGAGGAGCTGCCGCGGGTGCCGACGGCGCCAGGCGACGTTCCGCCGCTGTCTGAGGCGGCGCTGGCGGCGCTGGCAGCCGCCACGGCCAACGAGCCGCCGCTGCCGCTGATGCTGCCGACGGCCGACGCCACCGACGCCGCGTCGCCGCCGCCGGAGGACGGCGCGCCAGCGGCACCCAAGGTCGACGAGGTGGCGGCGCGCTACCTGGAGGACGCCACGCGCCTGGTCAACAGCTTCAATGACGTCACCTCTGCGGCGCTGGCGCTGGAGCTGGCGGAGCCGGGGCCCGGCAACGCCGTGACCTACCGCCGCGTGGCGGCCGAGGGCGGGCAGGACCGGGTGCACAAGGCCGTGGTGGGGCTGTCCTTCCGGCTCGGCGCGCTGTCGTCGCTGCTGCCGCGCGCGCCCAAGGACGACGAGGTGGTGCCGCCGCGCTACGCGATGCAGATCGTGCCGCGGCCGCGGCCGCGCGCGCCGCGCGCACCGGTGCAGCGGTTCAAGATCTTCACGTTCGTGGACCTGACCAAGGAGGGCGCGCCGCCGCCGCCGCCGCCGCCGCCGCCACCAACGCCGCCGCCGCCCTCGACGCCGAGCAAGGGCAAGCGGGGCAAGGAGGAGCCGCCGCCGCCGCCGCCTCCCCCGCCGCCGACGCGGCTGCTGCTGCCAGACACGCGCTGGGTAATCCCGGCAGGCGGCAGCGTGGAGCTGCTGGTGCAGTTCTCGTCGTCCGAGGTGGGCAAGTTCACGGAGACGCTGGCGTTCGACGTGCTGGGCGGCGAGCGGCTCAACACGTTGGTGCTCACAGGTGCGGCCTCAGCCCCTGCGCCTCTGCGAGTTGTGCTGCGCTGCCTGCGACTCTGCTGTGGGGGATTGCACGTGCCGCTTAGCAGGGCACACGCTTGCGCTGCGAGGTTCCATGCCCACAACGCCATGAAAGGACGTGTGTGCAAACACAACTTGTAGGCACGTGCGACTACCCGCACATCTCCACCGACTACCGCAACGTGTTCTACAAGAAGGTCAAGGCGCGCCCGCAGACGCCGCTCATCCGCGGCCAGTACATCATCAGCAAGGTGGGTGCTGCGCCCGCACGGGCAGGGCAGGGTACGCGGTACGGGCAGGGCGGGGCGGCCGCACAGGGCCGCATGGCAGCCGCGCGCTTGAGCTGTGCAACAAGTCCACCCTGCCGGGCTGCTCGGCCTCTGCGTACGCTTGGCCGCTGCCGCAAGCCCAGCCCTCCAACTTACACCCCCCGCCGTGCCTCCGTGCCTCCGTCCCTCCGTCCCCTCGTTCCTCCATCGCAGGGCGTGTTCGAGTTCGGGCCGCTGCTGCACAGCAAGGATGCCACCGGCTACCTGGAGGGGCTGCACCCGGACAACACGGCGCGCATTCGCATCACGAATAACGGCCTGTTCGACAACCACGTCGAGTTCAGTCTGAAGAGCGCGGACCAGAAGCGAGCCGAGGAGGAGGCTGCGGCGGCGGCAGGTACGCGACTCGTGCGGGCTGCGCGGGCATTGCAGAAGGATGGTGGAAGCGCAGGGGGATTCGGGCACGGCTGCAAGGTGGCAGGGGTCGAGCGCATAGCCGTCAAGCCGTGCTGCTCACCTCCCATGTGGCACGCTGTGCCGGCTTGTGCGGGCGCAGGCGGGAAGGGCAAGAAGCCGGAAGCCAAGAAGCCCGACCCCAAGAAGCCCGACCCCAAGAAGGACGCCAAGGGCGGCAAGGGCGGCAAGGAGACGCCGCAGCCGCAGGGGCTGCAGCTGGAGAACGTGTTCACGCTGCACCCCTCCGGCCTCGACCTCAAGGTGGGGCCAACTGTCGTTCGTGCAGGCACCGAGCTCGGGACGCACCAGGCGCCGCAACCAACAAAGGGACCCCCAGCATTGCGCAGCGCCCTGCCAGCTTCTGACATGCGGCTGCGTGGTTAATTGTTATTGGTTGTGTGGCGCGCAGGTGGACGAGACGCAGGAGCTGTGCGTGTACGCCTTCCCTTCCGCGGACGGCCTGGTGGAGGACGTCATCGTCTGCAGGTGCGTGGCCTGCGCCGTGGCCGGTTCCCCAGGCCAGCAGATCGTCGCAGCCGCGTACATACCTGGGCCTCGTTTTCTTCCCATCGCCAGCGCAGCGCCGACCGGTGTTCTGTGGTCGCTGCTGTCGCTGGCTCCGGGTCCGCCCGCAGGATCAAGGACAACCCCACGCCCGTGGAGTTCCCCATCTCGGTCATTGGCGCCAAGCCGCAGGTGCAGGTCAGGCTCAACGACGGCACCCCGCCGCCCGAGCTGCCGCCGCCGGGCATGCCGCCGAGCACGCCGCCCGGCCCCAACAAGCTGCTCACGGAGGGCATCCTGGTAAGGCGGGGCGCGCTGGCAGCCGCAAGCCAGCAGTGCGGCGGAGGGCGCACACCCCGTAGGCCATTGTTAAGTCCCTGCGTCACCAGAACGCTTGGCGAGCGAGTCCCTGTGAACAAATCGTGGTCTTGGCCCTGATTCGGACGTGCAATGCTGCCTTGCATGCGCGCCGCGCCGCGAACCCCCCCACCCATCGTCAGTTCGAGCGGCTGCTGGTGAACAAGAAGGACGTCAAGACCTTCACCATCACCAACCCCGGCTTGTTGCCCATCAAGTGGCGCCTCACCAACACCGCGTCGCTGCCCAAGGAGTTTGTGGTGTATCCGCAGGTAGGGCAGACAGCCGCATCGCGCTTCTCACACCCTGCCGCACGTGTTGCCCCGCCCTGCTGCTGACTGCGCCAACCCCGGCCATCGGCCGCACTTTCCCCCGTCCATCCACCGCTTCCCGGCCTCCGCCCTCGCGCTACCCCACGTTTTTCGTTCGGTGCCTCCATCAGGCCGGCGAGCTGGCGGCGCGCTCGGACGTGGTGGTGACGGTGGAGTTCAGTGCGCTGGAGAAGCGGGCGTGCGAGGCCAAGCTGGCGCTCGAGGTGCTGGACGCGCAGGAGCTGCAGGGCGTGGCGCACAGCATGCCGCTTCCCATCAAGGGCGAGGCGTACAAGATCGAGATCGACATCAACTTCCCGCAGGTGCGGCAGCTGCCAGCGTTGTGAAGGTCTCAGTGCTGCCAGGGTGCAGTTGGCCTGCCGTCTGGGCTTGTTGTGCACTGCGCGTGCGTCGTTCTTCGTCACCCTTCGCTCATGTGTGCGTTGCCCTTCGCTCACATGTGCTCGTCATCGCCCACGCAGCTCAACTTCCCCGGTGTCGACTACGGCACGCTGCGGGTGGTGGACAGCGTCACCAAGCCCATCATCATCAAGAACACGGGTGGGTGTCGAGCCGCCTGGGGGCTTTGACCACGCGCCCGCCCTGAGAGGGCAGCCAGGGCGCCGTGCCGTTACGAAGCAGCCCGTGCCGGCCTGGTTGCGGTAGTGTGAGCTCGGTTGGCCGCGAGTGCGTCTCTGAGCGCTGCCTCAAGCCTGTGGCTTCGCTCTCCTGGGCCCTCAGGCAAGTACGCCATCGCCTACAACTTCATCATGAAGCCCGGCTCGGTGCTGGCGGGGCTGCTGTCCATCACGCCGCCGTCGGGTAGCATCGACCCCAACAAGGACGCCAAGATCGAGATGGCCTGGAACAAGGACAAGACCCTCAGGTGGGGGCCAGGGCGCGAGCGGCTGCGGATACCGGCCGCCCGCCACGGCGTGCGGTGATGCCGCCTTCCGCGCTGGCGCTCATTGACACGTACGCTTTCCCGTGCGCCTGGCGCAAACGCGTGCAGGAACGAGGTGACGCTGGTGGGCAACAGCGACGTCACGCTGTCCATCATCGAGCCGCTCACCACCAACCGTGAGGACACCATCCCCATCCAGATCTCGTCGCGCGCCGTGTTCAGCAAGTACGCGGTCACGCCCGCGCGCGGCATCCACTTTGGGCCCACCACCTACAACACGGCCTCCAAGGCCAAGGTGGTGGAGATCACCAACCTCGGCCAGTTCGAGTTCACGTACCGGCTCTTCAACTACGCCAACGGCCCGCCGCCGCCCATCCCCGAGGCCATGCTCGACAAGAAGGGCAAGCCCGCCGCGCCGGCGCACAAGGGCAAGGCCGCGCCCGTGACGGCGCTCACGATTGGGCAGTTCACGTTCGACCCGCCCGAGGCTGCCATCCCGCCCGGCGGCCGCCGCGAGGTCGCGGTTGTATTCAACGCGGTCGGTTCATCGAGCTACAACGAGGTGCTGGGCATCGACATCACCGAACGCGACTTCGCGGACCAGCCCGCCGGCATCCCGATCGAGGTCGCGGGCGAGTCATGCATCCCGGGCATCGATGCCGAGAACACCGCCGCCATCTTCGAGGAGCACACCATCCTGGCCTCGCTGGACCCCTTCAACCCCACCAACAACGAGTTCGCGACGCGCGAGCGCGTGTTCAACTTCGGCGCGGTTCTGGCGCAGCTGGGCGCCGCCGTGGATGCCGCAGCGGGCGACAAGAAGCCCGACGACAAGGCGGCCGGCCGCGCCGTCACGCCGCCCAAGCCGGGCGCAAAGGTAAAGGCGGCGGACGCGGAGCCGGTGCCGGGCGCGGCGAGCGCGCCTCACGCGGTGCGCGCCAACCTCAAGTTCATCAACCCGGTCAAGGTGCCGTGCGTGGTCAACTTCACGGTCAAGCCGCGGGGCAACCTGCCGCCAGGTGCGCCGCTGCTGCCATCGCACGACGGACTGCCAACTGCTGGGGCCGGGCTGGGCCGGCCGCAACCGCGGCACGCTCACGGCAGCACGCCCTGGGGCTCGCTGTCCTGCGCTTGCCGCCCCAAGCTCAACCCATCACTCGTGACCGGTACATGCCCCGCTTGCCGCAGGCACGGTGCTGCCGCTGGAGGTGTCGCCCGCGCAGCTGGTCATCCCGCCGCTGGAGTACCGGTACACCGCCATCTACTTTGCGCCGCGCGCCATCCAGGTCAGCCCCGGCCGCGTCGCGAGGCCCTGCTGCCAGCCCTACCGGCGCTCCGTGCAGCAGGCCGGTGCACGCTCGCGGCCCTTGTTGCTGGCACCCGCTAGCTCATCGCTTTGTGGCCCCAGGACTCCCCACCCAAAGCCCGAAAGCCGTACCCTGCTGCCTGACACCTCCTGCTCCTCCTGCTTCTCTTGCTCCCCCAGACGTACGTGGCCACGCTCGAGGCAACGGTCGAGAACGGCGGCGACCCCAAGACCAAGTCCTTCAACTGCGAGGTCCGCGGCGAGGGCACGCTGCCCACGCTCACCATCGCGGAGCCCACCGCGGTGGACAGCCAGGGCCGGCCCACGCTCAAGTTCGCGCGCCTGCTGCTGGGCCGCACCTCGACGGGCCGCATCACGCTCAAGAACAACGGCATCCTGCCCGCCAAGGCGCGCATCGAGGTGCCGCCGCACGCGGCGTACGCGCTGGAGTCCTCCGCGGGCGGCGGCGCCGCCAGCGAGACGTTCACGGTGGAGAGCAAGCGCAGCGTGTCGTACACCGTTGCCTTCACGCCCACCGCCGTGGGGCCGGCGCAGCACGAGCTGCGACTGCGCGTCGCCAACAACCCGTTCGAGGACTACAGGTGCGCGTGTGCTGCGACCCTGGAGGCTCTTGATCTGCGTAAGGGCTTGCAGGCCCGAGGCTTCCCATGGTCAGCTGCGGACGCGTGCTGCTCAGCTCGCAGACCAAGCTCCGGCAGCACATGGCAGGCCCTGCGTCGCAGCCGCTGACGCTCGTGTGTCCTCTGGCCCCTACCGCCGCAGGTTCCTGCTCACGGGCGAGGGCTACCAAGAAGACGTCACCTTTGACGGCCTGCCCAACGACGCGCTGGACGAGCTGCGACTGCAGGACGGACCCGTGGGCCAGCCCGTGCAGGCCGTGTTCGCGCTGCGCAACCACTCGGCCGCCAAGAACTTCCGGTTCCGCTGGCCGGCCGCCGGCGCGCCCGGTGCCAACCCGCACCTGTCCTTCTCACCCGCGGTGGGCCACCTGCGCGCCGGCGGCAGCAAGGACGTGACGCTCACGTTCTCGGCCAACGCGCCCGTCAAGCTCAACCCGCACGACGTCAAGATGGCGCTCATGCAGATCGCCTACGCCGACGAGGCCCAGGCCGCGGACTGGGACGACCGCTCTGTCGTGGTGGACTATGGGCTACCGCCCGGGCCCAACGGCGCACCCGTCGCGGCGCCCGAGCCGGAGCCCAAGGTCACCGACGTGGCGGGCAGCGGCCGCGAGCTGCTGCTGCGCGTGTTTGCGACGGCCGACAACGCGCGCTACAGCTGCGAGGCGGGGCCCATCGTGTTCAAGCCGACCATGATGTTCCAGACGCGTGCCTTCACCTTCCCGCTCACCAACACCAGCTCCGCGCGCATGGACTACAAGTTTATGGTCACGCTGCCCGACGGCGGCGCAGCCGACGGCTCCGGCCTGTACACCGTCAGCCCCGCGGGCGGCGTCATTGACGCGGGCCAGACGGCACAGATCACGGTCAAGTTCTCGCCCACCGAGGTGGAGGACTGCAGCCGCATGCTCACGTGCGAGATCCCGCACCTCGACGCATCCTGCCAACCGCTTGCGCGGTCGCTGTCGGGCCGCGTGCTGCGGCCGTGGGCGCACTTCGAGCTGCCGGACTCGGACTACGTCGCCGGCGGGCGGCGCAGCCCCGACATGCCAGGCCCGTCGGGCGCTATCGAGGCGCTGGACCCGGCCACGCGCGTGCTAGAGATCGAGTCGCTGGGCGTGCGCGTGCGCAACACCAAGCGCTTCTTCGTGCTCAACCCCACGGGCATCTCGTACGAGTTCTTCTGGCAGCCCGCGGGCCCCAGCGCGGGCGTGGGCTCGGCCTCGCCCTTCGCGTGCGTGACCAAGCGCGGCGTCATCGGCGGCGGGCGGCGGTTCGAGATGGTGTTCGAGTACACGCCGCAGACCGACTCTGTGGTGGAGTCATTCTGGACGTTCCGCATCCCCGAGCAGGTAGGCTGGATGGGCTTGGGAGCTGCGCACGTTTGGGGCCGCCGCGGTGTGTCCGTGTGCGAGCATGCATCTCCATGCTCACACGCCTGCATTGAGCTTCACTTGCACGCAAGCCTTGGTCACGAAGGCTAGGGGGCTTGAGCCAGCGCGCTCGCCACACCCAACACTGCACCCTCATCCCCACCACGCAGAACATCGATGTGCCCTTCCTGGTGGTGGGCCTGGTCAGTGAGCCGCGCGTCATGCTGGACCGGCCGTCCATCAACTTCGGGCAGATCCTCATCGGCTGCAAGGGCCACGCCACGGTCACGCTGTTCAACAACGAGCACCTGCCGTTCCAGTTCGCGTTCGACAAGAACTCGTACGACGCCACGGACGAGCTCGTCAAGGCCACGGGTGCGCAAATGCCCGGCCCTACATATTCCGGCACCCTGACCACCACCCATGACTCCTCCAGGCCCCTTGCCACGCCGCACGCCTGCTGCCAGCACCAAGCCCTGGCCGCTCCCTAACGCCCCTGCTTCAATGGCTTGCCCATGGCTTGCTCCTTCTCACCCACAGGCCAGCGGCCCGTTGTGGAGCTGGAGCCGGCCAGCGGCGTGGTGCCGCCGCACGGCAGCGTGTCCATCTCGGCCACCTTCACGCCGCGCCTGGAGCGCGACATCAACTACAACGTGCTTTGCACCGTGCGCAACAAGCCCAGCCGCCTGACGCTCAACGTCAAGGGCGAGGGCTCCGCCATCCACGAGGCGCTGCAGTTGGAGAACCCGGACGGCACCACGGTTGCGCTGGCGCCTCGGCAGCCCAACACCGTGGACTTCGGCCAGGTGAATGGAGGCTGCGCCAAGGGCTGCTGGGGTCGCATGGGCGTGGGCCAGGTGGCGGCAAGACCGCGGCAGCTGGTCGGGACTTCACCATTTGCCTGTACGCAGGCGTGCTGCCGGGTGGTTGTGGTGCTGCTGCTGACACACCCATGCTACCATGCTTCTGGTGGCCGGCGCAGGTGCTGGTCAACGAGCGCTGCGTGCGTGCGCTGGCGCTGGTCAACAGCGGGCAGGTCAACTTCAACTTCATGTGGGACTGCGGCACCAACCCGCGCATCAGCATACAGCCCGAGGGCGGCATGGTGCCGCGCGGCGAGCGGCTGGTGTGCGAGCTGGCCTACAACCCGCACGGCCCCGACCGGTGAGCTGCCTGGGTGCCAAGTCGTAGGGCGCAGTGAATCGTGCGCGGGATGCAGCGGCCACCGGCAGCTGCTGCAGCACCGGTAGAGCAGATGCAGGATGCTGCGCTGGAGCTGACAGGCCCCCTCGTCAAGGCGAGCTGCCGGTTGGCCTAACGCATGCGTCCCCACACCCAGGCTCTGACCTGCTTGGCCCCAACCGCCGCCCCTGCCCTGCCGCCCCTGCCCGCCAGGCTGCGCGACTACAAGGTCACGTGCCAGGTGGTCAACGGCCCCAAGTACACCATGCTGCTCAACGGCGTGGGCCACAAGCCGCGGCTGGACGTGTCCTGGTTCAACCACGACTTCGGGCTGCAGCCCGTGTGGCAGCCGGGCATGACGCCCGCCATCAAGCCACTGCGCCTGCGCAATGACGACGCGCAGCCCATCGCGGTGGACCCGCACTGGGACGCGTCCGCGCCGGGCGCGCTGGACTGGCAGGTCGATTGCGGGCCGCTGGTGCTGCAGCCCGGCGAGAGCCGCGAGTGGATCGTCACGTACAAGCCGCGCGGGCCCATGCCCAGCCGCTTCGCGCTGCCGCTCGAGATCAACGGCCTCTACACGGTCAACGTGGAGGCCAAGGGCGAGGGTAGCCCGCTGCGGGTCGAGGTCGCCAACCCGGCACACCGGACCGTCAACTTCGGCCCCGTCACGCCCGGCGCGTCCACCACGCGCGTGGTGGCCGTCGCCAACCGCGGCCGCACCACCTCCACGCTCAGCCTGGCGCCGAGTCTGGAGATGTTGGCGCGCTGCTGCGTGGACGTCATCCCCTCGCCCAGCACCGAGCTGCTGCTGCGGCCGCGCGAGAGCGTCGACCTGACGTTCTTCTTCCGGCCGGCCGGCCGCATGCGGCCGTTCACGGAGGAGCTGACGGCCAACCTGTGCGGCGTGCCCACGGCGCTGGCCACGCTCACGGGCGCGTGCCTGGGCACCGAGCTGCGGCTGGCGTCCGAGTCGCTGCCTTTTGGGCCCGTGGTGCTGGGCAGCCGCGCGGTCAAGCGGCTGCAGCTGTCCAACACGGGCGATGTGGGCACGAAGTTCATGTGGGACACCAAGGCCCTGGGCCCGCACTTCTCCATCTTCCCGGCCGACGGCTTCCTGGCGCCCGGGCAGGACGTCAAGCTGGACGTGACGTTCCACCCCACCCAGGTCAACCCTGACGTGCGCGTGGACAAGGTCAAGCTGCGCGTCGAGGGCGGCTCTGACGGCGCGCTCACGCTCACGGGCGCCTGCATCGCCACCAGCGCGCAGCCCGAGGTGCTGACGCTCAGCTGCAACGTGCGCGCCAGTGCGACGCAGTCCATCAACATCACCAACGCCTCCAGCAGCGCCTGGACGCTGCGGCCGGTGCTGCAGAACGACTTCTTCTCGGGCCCCGAGTCGCTCTCGGTTCCGCCCAACAGCAAGGCGTCCTACCCCGTCACCTTCAAGCCGCTGTCCATGTCCACGCCGGACCAGCCGCACGAGGGCAGCGTGTTCTTCCCCATCCCCGACGGCACCGGCCTGCTGTACCGCCTGGTCGGTCGTGCCGAGGCGCCGGTGGCGGAGGGCAAGCTGGAGCGGCAGATCGCGGCCAAGTCGCAGCACACCGAGGTGCTCAAGTGCCACAACTGGCTGCACAAGCCGCAACGCTTCCGTGTGCTGGTGGAGCGCAAGGCGGGCGACAAGAGCACGCAGCTGGCCGCGCCCGAGTACGTGGATGTGCCGGCGCTGTCCAGCAAGGACATCAAACTGGGCGTCTATTGCTACACGGCGTCCACCACCAACGTCAACGTCACGTTCAAGAATGAGGCGTCAGGGTGAGTTGTGGCGGCGCCAGCAGCAGCACTGGCAGATGGGGCTCTGCCTTCAACGTTTTGTGTGTTGGTTTCACCAACCCTCCTGACGCGCCATCTTACTCTGTTCTGCTGCCCGCCCGCCCGTGTCTGCTGCTCGCGCAGGGAGTACTTGTTCTACGAACTCAAGTTCGTTGCCTCGCCACCCTCGCAGCGCGGCAGCCTCTCGCTCGAGTGCCCCGTGCGCACGCAGACGTCGACGCGCGTGTCTGTGTCCAACCCGCTCGCCGAGGACGTGACGCTTAAGGCGAGCGCCTCATCCAAGCAGGTGCTGGTGCCGGCCACCACGGTCGTCAAGGCCGGCACTACCGCCGACGTGGAGGTCCGGTACCGGCCACTCGTCGTGGGCTCGTCGGAGGCGCTGCTCAAGCTCGAATGCGCCGAGCTGGGCTTGTTCGAGTGGGCGCTGCGGCTGGCTGGCACGCCCACCAACCCGGAGCGCAGCCTCACCTTCAACGTGCCGCTGGGCGGACGCGAGACGCAGATCTTCCGCTTCACGCACTGGCTCGACGAAAAGGCCGACTACAAGGTCTCGTTCAAGAGCTCGGGCACCAACACCGCCACGGGCGGAGCCTTCACGGCGCCCGCAAGCGTGGCCGCGCCGCCCGCGGTCGCGGGCCTGGCGGCTGGCGCCGAAGTGAGCTTGGAGGTGGCGTTCGAGCCGACGGCCATCGGCGAGAACATCCGCGACACCCTGGTGGTGGCGTCGGCCACGGGCGGCGAGTACCAGTGCCCGCTGGTGGGGCGCTGCATTGCGCCCAAGCCGCAAGGCCCCGTGGACGTGAGCAAAGGCAGCGCCGCGCTGCCCTTCACGAACGTATTTGCGGCAGACGCAGAGTTTTCGCTCGCGGTGGACAACCCTGCGTTCACGGTCAAGCCGTCGGAGAAGATCGCCTCCAAGAAGGCCGCCAACATCGCGATCACGTACAAGCCCGCCAACCCGGCGGCCGCGGCCAAGACCGGCAAGCTGACCATCTCGTGCCCGGCGCAGACCAGCAGCCAATGGGTCTACTATCTGCAGGCATAGGCGTGAGGGGCAGGGGCTGTGTTGAGAGCCGGAAGCGCGGGGCGCAGGTAGGCAGCGTGCTGACTTGCGGGAGCCACGGCAGCTTGGGCTGCTGCGTGGCATGTGCTGTGTGAGGGCTGGTGGCCAGGGGGAGAAGGACAGGCACGCGTGTGCATAGGGGCTGCCTGTGCGGTGAGTGATTGGATGGAGGTTAGCTGACAGCTTGTGTTACAGTGTGGGGCGAGCGGGCTGCCCACTGTGCTCGAGCATGTGCGATGCTCGGGCGCCCGCACCGCCACGCCTCCGACTGCCCTGAGGCGAGGGCCCGACTCTGACTGGCATGAACTATGATTCGCGCGTTGGTCCGGCCGTTAACAATGGGTGAACCGTGGGCGAGGTGACTGCTGTAGGAGCATTGATGCTGGCTGCACAGGACATAGCGACAGCAAGGGCTGGTGAGCCGTGGTGAGCCGCCGGCGGCGCACAGCACGTGTCTTGAATTCATTAGTCCTTGCTCGGGGTGCGGGAGCTGCATGAGGGCAGGGGTAGCTGAAGCGCGCCAGGAGTCGTAGTGCTGCGCGGGCAGACAGTCACGTGGCGCATAGCGCATGTAAGCTGTATAGGTGCGCTGGTACGCTGCTGTGAGCCCGGCGAGCGGAGCAGTGAACGCAGCACATCTACTTGGTCAGGTTAAGCAGCTTCTTCAGGCCCTGCCTCATTAACAGGCCGGGCGCGCTGTTCCTCTGGGAACCTTGTCCGTTGCAGTGAGACGTCCGCCGCGACGCCGGGGCAAGCATCATCTCCGCAGCAGCAGCGTTCGCCCCCCAGAGGCCGCGTGCACATTGAGCGTTGAGCGTTGTGGGCGGCAGTGTTGCAGCACGGGTCTGGGTGGCCTCTTTGGGGGGCGAGCCATGCACCCATGCGCAGCTGGGACAGGTTTGCAATAGCATCCTGTTGTAGACGAAAGAGCTGCTAGAAGACAGGCCGGGTGCTGGGTGGTACGTGTGTGTTGGTACTCCTGGTGGTACCTGCGTGGACGCCGCGGGGCGTGGGAAGGGAGCCGTGTGTGCGCGCCCCCTCCCCATTGCGCGCTTGCACACCGCTGCTTTGACAATCGCAATCGAGGCAGCTGACACCTGACAGGTGAAGGAGTTACAATCAATCCCGCCTGTGACATCGTCCCGGCCTTCATAAACCTTGCTCCGCGCTCAAGCACGGCCCCTCCGGCCCCAAGACGTCCCACTTGCTGATGACTCCGTGCAGCAAAGCTCAGTTACTCGCTCCACTCGTTAGGCAAGACGCCTTCCTGGCCTCCAGCCATCTTATACGGACACCCAGCCTGCCAGCAGAGCCCGCGCTGCCTGCTGGCCGAGCCCGCGCAATCTCCTAGCCCACGCGGTACTAAAAGGTTCAACAGGGGAGATGGGGTTCCCCTGCCGCAGACGAGGCCTCTAGGCGGCCACTAACAACACACATGAATGGGGCCGCGCATCGCCTCTTTCAGCGCGCGGACACGACATCGATCCTGGAGCGCTACCGCTCCATCCTATGGCTAAGCCTTCACAGACAACAACGCGGCGCGCTCTCGGTGCCAGCGCTGCACTACCAAAACCTACGCGTCTGCCTCCGCCGACGGGGCCGCCTCCCGGCCATCTGCGTTCTGCTTCACCCTCCTACATACTGCTTGCTCTCGATCAATTATATCTTTTATTCGACATAAGCCTGCAGGGCCTCGCCCGCCATCGCGGCGGCCAGCACCTGCGCGAGACCTAGCATGAATGGGGTCCGGTCTGTGCACCATCCAGGGTATGTACGGATCATGCAAACATGTCGCATTGCGAGACCTCACGAAAACCAAATTACTGTAGCCATCACAAGCAAGCTCCTGTGAACACTCCGCTTGCGCAGCAACTAGGGCGCTGCGGGCGACAACACATAAGCATCATGCCGATCCGATCAGGATGACGGGCTCCGCGCCGCCCATCCGTGTAGGTCCGCATGAAGGGCGTCGCACGCGGCGGAGGCGGCTGATCACTGGTCGTCGCCGCGCAGCATGCGGCGGCCGTTCTTGCCGCCGCCACCGCCACCACCGCCGCCGTTGCCACCCTGCCGAGGCCAAAAGGTGCAAGCGAGGGAGTTGACTCATCAGTCGCCAACGCAGCAGGTCGTGCCGTAGCGGCGAGGACGGACGGAACTGGCTGGCAAAGGCAGACGCTCCGGCCTGCTGGGGCCCCGTTGCGGCCCAGTCCGCTGTATGCCCCAGGAGTGGGTGCGTGGTGTCTGGCCACGACCCGTGCAGGTGCGGACTGCCAAGGGAACTTGCCTTGGGCGGGGACGGCGGCGGCGGGGGAGGAGGAGACGGGCTGGGCGGTGGAGGAGGCGCGGCCGGGGTCGAGGGCGGCATGGGCGACGGCATGGGGCTGGCCGGTGGCGAGGGCCGGGCCTCCAGGAAGTCCAGGGCGGGGCACTCGCTGGCGGCGGCCGCGTAGCGGCAGATGTGCACCCTGAGGGGTGGCACAGGGCGGCGGGCGAGCAGGGGCGTTGAGGTGCCGTCCGGTCTTGTCGGGACGTAGCAGCAGCGCAGCAGGTACGGCATCTGGGCCACAGTATCCCCCAGAAGCTAAGCCAGGTGTCAGGCCAAGGCCTCCAGCCGCGCTTCCGCCCCCGGGCCGTGCCCTGCCCGGCTGCTGCCCACCTTAGGATGTCGGTGCCGACCCATCCTCCCGCGTACACGACCAGGTTGTATGCGGCC
>BDDC01000915.1:0-38906 GCA_001662425.1 Chlamydomonas sphaeroides | reverse complement strand
CATCGGCGCAGAGGGCGACACGGCCTGAGCGGCCATTCTGCCGTCAGGGTGCAAGATAGCAGCAGTTCGCTGTTGGTGACCGCGACAGTGTACTCTCGCGTCAGCAGCCGCAAGCCCGCGATGAACTGGGCGGAGTCGCTGCGCACATATATAGCCCTGGTCTGGCTGTGCCGTACCACTGTGCACCACATCAGTTGCACCGTTGGCATCCTCTAAGCTGCATTGATATCTTGCAGTGCCCCTATACGTAGCCTTACCCAGGGAGAAGTGCGGCATCCGTTAGTCGGGCTGAGCTGTTTGCTTCCAAGCGGCCGGCCAGAAGCCGAGTTAATAATGGTCACATTGAAGGTGAACTGCGTGAAGAACAGAAGCTGAGGCTTTGAGTGCACTCTCGACGCATTCGGGTTCGTGTGCGCTTCAAACGGCTGCACTCTATCTCCGTGCGTGTTGTCGCTAGTTATCGGGCTACGTCGTGCACATAGGGCAGTGCAGTTCCAGGGCTCTCGCGACTTTCAAAGACACATTTGCGTCTCAATCGATAACCGTCGATCACTATGACGAACGGCTCGCAGCGCACGTCGCTTCACTTGCCTTGCTCTGCACTTTCAACGTGAGCCTTGGCCACCACTACCATCGGCTCTCACTGGCCGACATTGACTTGCTGGAGACCAGGCAAATCAGGCGGACTCAGCTGCTCCTTAGCCCTAGCGCCTAGCCGACATTTGCCTGCAACTGAGCGGCATTTTCTTGATAGTAGAGAGGACGCTTTGCGCCTTGACCCCCGCTGACCTTGTCACCTCATGCTACACCCCGAGGGCTGCGCAGCCGTGGGCAGCAGACTCGGGAGCGGGGTGAGGGTCCGGTTCGGTTGTCACAACAGTCCCCGCAGTCGCCACAGTGGACGGCGAAGCGGCAGTGAACAGGGAATGCGGCGGAGCGAGCGTGTAAAGATAGTTGAGTATTCCGTGGCGCAATTGGTGCAACCATGGCCCTAGCATCGCCTGCAATCTTCGTGGCGGGTGCGGAACTCATCCTAGCGGAACGAAGAGGTCATTCTCGAGCGGCGGCGGTCATCTCCCGCTAGCGGGCTGCTGTCGTACGCCGTTGCCGGCAAGGACAGTCGCGTTACAGTCTGAACCTTACGCCCAGTGCATGTCGAGCACCTCCTGCCCAGCCGCCCCACATCAATTTGTCTACGTTTATCGGCTTAAGCCTGCCTCATCGACGCGCCAACGGCGTCTTATTTGCGCTGCTCCACATACAACTCATCACGAACCTATCCCAGCTGCGCATGGGTGCATGGCTCGCCCTCAAAAGAGGCCACCCAGACCAGACGCACGCCATCGCTCAAATTGCGGTTGTAGCTGCTGGGACTATTTCAGGGGTCTCGGGCACACCGAATCTCCGTGCCCTCACCCCACGGGCGGACTTTGCCGCCCGAACTGCCTGAAACGGCAGGAATGCACATCTCAAAGCACGTCGCCGTTGCTGCCGCTCCCGCTGTGTCGCGGCCGCTTGCGGCGGCCGCTACCACCCTCTCCGCCTCCGCCGCCCTGCCCATTGCCGCCCGGCCCATCGCCGCCGCCAGGGCGGAAGCAGGCCGGGCGCTCAGCCCCGAGCAGCTGGAGGCACACTGGACCTTCTCTAAACGATGCCCGCTGTGTTCCTACAGCACCTGTAGGGTACCAGATATCCAAAAATAGGGTACCAGATATCCAATTATAAGCTGGGCGAGCGACCACCAGGAAGCGTTAAGGGGGCTCTGTCAGGCACGCACCGTGACCCCGTTTGGCAGCCCCAAACAGCACCCAGCGATTCCCACTAACCTACAGCTCCCACGACAGCCGCGAGTGGTCCAAACCCTTCTATGTGACTATCTGAGATGTTTTAACCCGGTGTACGCCTTCGGGGGGTGGCCGGGGTGTGCTCTAGGCCCTGGGCTAGGCCCCCAGACCCCTCGTACGGCAGGCCTTGTACGGCACTTGGAGTAAAGTCGGCGGAGCACCGGGCCGTGGCAGGCCGCTAGAGATCTCGACGGGCCTGCCCCAGCTTTCCCAGCCTCCACCGGATTTGTCTCAGGGGTGTTTTGACCCCTCAAACCACGCAATTTTCTGGCTCAGCCCCGGCCGGGAAGGGCCGGGAGTGGTACCCGGGTGAGCGCGCTCACGCCGACGTCCCTGCCCGAAGCCCCCCACCCTCGCGGTTACCGACCTAGACGACGATGAAAACCTTAACGTAGATGGACGCAGGCGATGCGACGAAATGACGACCGGGGAGGGTGAGAGCACAAGGACACGTGTGTCCCCATCAGAATGGGACAAGGGTCGCAGCCCCAATCCGGCCTCTGTCTGGGGCTGCCGGCCGCCCCCCGACCACAGGGGGTGCTTCCGCTTAAGACGTTGGTACGTAGGCGCAAACCACCCTCTCATCCTAGCGCTCTACGTCACCGTGTCGGAAATTGTCTGGGACGCCATGCGACTCGCATGCTACATGCACGCTGCGCAAGGTTCGCAGGCGCTCACCATGGCTCACCACGGGTCACCGGGCGGGGGCTCAGTAGTTTGGCGTTGCTCCAATGTACAATCGTAAGCAACTGCCTGCCATTCCGCACAGGCCTCGCATCCTGCTTCGGGGGGTATCATCGATTGGAGCCGTGGATCGCTCCTTTGCTGGCCCGGCCCGCCCGCCAGGATGCCACTTACAAACTCTGCGTGCTGGCACAGGCGTGGACGCTAGGCCCACAGCGGCTCTCGAACTTACATGCCAGCCATGCCAAGCGAGCGCAGGCTCGCCAGGCGCTCGATGACTGACGACATTGCTGCCGTAGCAGCGGGTCAGCCAGCTAGGGCGCCTCCCGGTAAGTACGGCAGCTGCTCCGCGCCATTTGTCCACCAGCCTCTCAATAACTAACCGCCGATCACTCCTGAAAAGGGGGCCCCATGCGCCCTATGCCCAATGAATACCCACGCGCAGGCATGCACACTCTGCTGCCGCGCCACACGTAGGAATCCGTTCCTTTCCAAAGAGCTGCGCGCTCTGCCGCTCTGTCTCTCCGCAGCCGCAGGCAGCGCCAGCCCACCAAGGCGAGGAGCGCAACACGGTTCAACGACGACGACATGAATGCACATGTTTGGCGACGCAAGCCCTGCTGTTCCGGGCCCTGCCGCAACTTCCAGTCGCGGGGAAACCCGCCAGGTCGCACCCTTCGCAACGCAGGTACCCAGCAGTGCCGCACACGGCCAACACACTGTCAGTAAGCACCTAGCTGCCTGCCCTCCTGCTCCGCACGTCCAGGAACTAACATACCATGCCACGGCGTGCAGCCGGCGCCCTGACCTGCGGCCCAACCACTGCATTGCGCTTCGCTCCAAGGTGTGCGTCATGCGGACTAGCGCCCCAAGATACCCCAGACCCCACATTAAGCACCCCGTGATCACTCATGCCGGCCGGCGCCGCGGCGTCGGAGCATTGGCTCCCTGGCCCTAGGTCATGCGGGCCTGCAGTCACAGGCCATAACGAGTTCCAGCGTGCTCTCTTAGACAGCAGCACACGTAGTTTCGCCCCAGCTCAGCCAGCGGCAGTGCCCGGCTGCGTCGCTTTGCCCCACACCTGCAACACCCCAGCCCGCACACAGCCTAGGTACCCAAGCAACGGTCCCTCTGGCCGCCCATGCTGGATCCTGCCGACGGACCCGGCTGCACGGGGTGGCAAGCGCACCGCTCGGCCCCTTCTTCCCAGATACGGGGGCGCCGCCAGCAGCAGCCGAGCATCAGCCGCGCCCACGCCCGCCCGCCCGCCGCCCCGAGCACCCAGGCGCGGCTTCGAACACCCAAGGCCAGCGTCGTGGGTTCACGCCGCACGCAGCCGGTACAAGTCGGGTCCCAGAGGCGGTAACGGCGTCGCCGACCCGGTCCTCAACGAAACAACGTGACTGGCGGCGGCGGCGCTGCTGTGGACGGGGCTGGCCGCCACCGGCAGAGGCATCGATGCCGCCGCCGCTGGCCAGGACGTGACTGCGCCGGCGGCGGCACTGTCATCGCCAGCGGCCGCAGTGAACTGCACCCGGCGGTGCCGCTGTCCCGGCGCAAGCGGCGTTGCAGCCGTCGGAGAGGTGACAGATCGGACATCGGGGGAGCCGGGCAGGATGTCCGAGTAGGCAACGGAGCAAACGTCGCAGCCGGTGGCCGACGGCGCTGACGCCGCGACGGCTAAGAGGCTCGCTACCGCCGCCAGCGCGGCGCTAGCGTCGCCGCCGTCGGCAGCGTGCTGTCGCGACGATGGCGCCCTCCGGCTGGTGGAGAGCCGCAGCGGCGGCGAAGGCAGCACTGGCTTGAGCGTCCGTGGCGGTGGCGACGCCGCCGCCATCGCGACCGCCACCGGGCTCGACTGCCGCCGGGCCTCGGCGCTCGACCGGCCGCCAAGCCCAAGGCGAGTGCGGTGCACAACTCTGCTGTCTCGCGATCGGAGCACCGCCGCCGGCTCGTCATCGCAGCTGGCGTCGCCGTCAGCGTTTGCGCCGGCGCCGCCAGCACCGCTCGCCGCCGCCGGCGCCCTGCCGCTGCCGTTGAGGGTCCAGCCCCCTGTGTCAGCGCACAGCCGCCCGGCGGCGCTGTGCCGGCCGCTGCGCGCTCCCGCCTGCGCTGTCGGCGGCGCCGCCTCCCCGGCCGCCTCCCTCGCCCTGCCCAGGGCGCCAGTGCCATGCGCACACGGCTCCACCAGCGTAGGCGAGCTGACGGCGGCTACGCGGTTGCTCTTGCCGCCGCCGCCGCTGCCGCTGCCGCCGGCCATGACGGTACCGAGCGCCTTGGCAGCCATCGCTTTGAACGCCGTCCAGGCGCCGCTGCCGCCGTCGGAGCTTGTGGCCCGCCGCCGGCCCGACGCCCGTGACCGCTCCGGCGCCTCCGCTGCACAGCTGGAGCTGCTGGCGCGCGAGGCTGCCCGCTTTCGTCCGGCCCTCGCCTTCTTGTCATGGCCCCCGCCGCCGTCGCTGTCGTCGTCGCCAGCGGCGGCCGCCCGCTGGCCCGACTGTCCCGGCTGTACGTATCGAATCTCGTCGGCCAGGTGCGCGGAAGCTGCCCGCGCCTGCGCCCTTGCGCGAGTGAGATCGTCGTCAAAGTAAAACCCGTCGCTGGCGGCGGCGGCGCCAGCCGGCGGCGCCGGGGCTGCGGCGCCAGAGAGCCCAGCAGCAGGTGCCGACGCGGCTGCTGCGGCAGCGGGCGGGCATGTGGAGGTGGAGGCGGCTGCGTCGCTGGGGCGCCCCGCTGAGGCCTGACGGCTGGCCGCGAGGTCCGCGCCGGCGGCTATGTCGATGGAGGCGCGGGCCCGATCGCTGGGTCTCGCTGGCGTCGCCGCCGCTGACGGCTCTGCCGGCGCCTGGCACCCTGCGGACGGCGCGGTTTGGACGCTGCTCGCGAGCCGCGCTCCGGCTGCGTGGGCTTCCAGATGCGGTGCGGTGGGATCCACCCCGCAGCTGGTCGTCCTGGTGGATTCGGATTGCGATCCAGATCCTGAGCTGCTGGACGTGCGGCCGGCGTCGCTGCAGCCAGCCGAGGTGTCGGACGCGGACGCGCTCCAGCGGCCCGCTGCGTCGGGGGCGGCTATGAGTCGTGAGCCGTGAGCCGCCGCCGCATCGTCGTGGCCAGGGATGCAGGCTGCCCCGGGCGAGTCCAGGGGAGAAGACGAGCCGCTGCCTGCTGCGGCTGCAGCGGCGGCGGCTGCGCCCAAGCGCTCGCTGCGGGTGTGAGGGCTGGCCAGGTGCGCCTGTGAGGGGAAACAGCCGCGTTAACGACACAATGCATCCAGGCAAGCGCACCAGCCCATTCAGTCGCTGCAGCGCGCTGCTGGTCAAAGAGTCCGTACCTTGAGACCTGGCGCACGGCCTTTGGCGTCGCCACGCGGCGCCATGCCAACACGTAACCAGCGAAACGGCTGTGGTCTAGGTAGTAGCTTCGCCCAACTTTAACTATAGCTCTAGCAGCGCGCGTTCAGGGCGTCGCGTCAGAGCAAGCCAGCGCGGCTGGTCGCTCGATGGCAAGGTGCTGCCACCGCAGGATGCAGCGCTGGGAGGCAATAGCAGATATTTGTTGCCATCAAGCTCTGGCGTCAAGTTCGCCGCGTTGCAGCGGTTCACAACTTCGCATAAACAGCAACCATCGCAACGCGAGGTTTGCGCTTTGGCGCGTTAGTTGGCTGCAGGTAGTCGTGGCAGTATGCGCCTACGTAAAACGCGTGTATGCGTGGGGCAATACAGGTAAGGTTCGGTGAGAAGTTCCCGATCTTGCCACGGCTGCCTGACGCGCATTTGCCGCGAGCTCGGTATCACAGCGCTCGCGAATGACCGCTCTATGCTTCTGCCAATCGGGCACTTAAACGACCCTTGGAACACCATCACCCGCCCCGCCGCCCGCCGGACCCTGAACCCTTCTCAACGGCCCAAACCATCCACGGCGACACCCCACACACACTCCCAGCAAGCCAGCTCAACGCGCCAGCCCCACGACCCCCCAAGCCTCCGCGCCCTTCTCAGCAGGCCCCACTGCCATCCACGCCCTGCGACCCCGCTGCTGCAGCCCGTGCGCCCCCGGCCCTCTCCCGCCTCCGTCCTCTGTCACGCGCCTCGTCCCGCGCCGCTACTTCCACTTCTGCTTGAGCGCCGCCTGCTTGCTGGCGTACTGCATCATGGCCGCGCCCACGCTAAGCCCCACCAGCGCCGCCAGCAGCAGCGCATAGTTGAAGTCGTCCTCCAGCGAGTCAAAGCCCTTGGCCGGGGCAAGGCGGCTGTAGAACAGGTCCACGCCGCGTGCCAGCAGCAGGCAGGTTGACTCGAGCCGCGTCGGCTCCACGACTAGCGCCGCCAGGCCAAGCACCTGCTTGTCCAGCGTGGCGTACGACAGCGGCGACACCGGCAGCGTGTCCTGCAGCACAGGGGGAAGAGGTAGGCAGAGGCGGTGCATGGGCGGAGCGGCGCTTGGGTTCGTGGCGCATGGGCGGTGGGACCAGGCATGGGCTTGGCGGGGGCATGCCGGGTGCCAGCCAGCAAGCCACGCTCCACCTGCACCTGACTTCCACGCTGGTCCTACAGTGCAAGCCGCTCTTCACATCGCGGCCCAGACAGTGCGCACCTGGTAGGGCATGAGGCCCTCCTCCATCTCGTCCTGGCTCAGCTTCTGCTTCTTGGGCCGCCGGGGGTCAATCCAGCGCCGGTCCAGCGCATACACCTGCGGCGCACGCGCCAGCCGGCCACACTCAGCTTTCCACTGTTTCGCTCAGCATGGGAGCCGGCGGGCGGCCGAACCACACCCGGGGCGCGACGCGTACGGGGTGGTACTCGAATTCGGCCCTACAAGTTGAACGCCCGGGCTCGGCCAGAGGCCGGCCGAATCTCCACATTATGAAGAGCAATACGGTACACCAGCGTACGCACTCACCCGACCAGCGCTACCCGGTACAAGCAAGCCCCACCTCAGATCCACACGGCTGAAACCCTGAACCCCGGCTCCCTCCCATCTCCCCCGGGGAAAGGCGCCGCGCCGGCCTCGCCTGGTCTGTGTTGGTGATCAGCAGCAGCTGCTTGGCGGTGATGCCCTGCTCCGTGCGCGTCACGGCGGCGGCGCGCGGCACCAGGCGCGAGTAGAACACCTGGCTCATGACCTGGCAGCGTGGGGATGGCGTGGGCGGGGGAGGGGCGTTAGGGTGGGTGCCGCGCAGCACACGGCACTGGTTGCGGCTGCTGCTGCTTGCCGCCATACGGGCTAGCGGCAGCCACGCGCGGGCGGGCGGCGGCCCTCAAGTCGCCGCTGGCGCGCTCCCCGGGCCGCCGGCGGGCGCAGCCCGCACCTCCAAGGGCGTGGCGCTGAGGCTGGAGACGGGCCTGCTGCTGTTGGGGTTAAACAGGTAGTCGAGCACGTTGAACTCGCGCCCCGGCGTGGCGTCGTACAGCTCCATGCTGCACGCCACCTCCCTGCGCACGGCAGGTACGGCAGATCAGCAGCGTACGGCGGCCGGGCCGCCGTCCGTACGTATTGCGCGGGGTGCCGGCGTGAGCAGAGCGCCAGCGCGCCAGGACCGGGGACGGGAGCGAGCGCCGCAAGCCCACCTGCCGCTCTCGATGTCGCGGAAGAAGTACAGCACGGCGTTCTCCGCCAGCACCGCCGCCACTGGGCCGCGCGCGCCGGCGTGGGTCTGTCGGTGCAGTAGGCGGCCGGTGACGGCGTCGATGAGGGAGACTGTGAGCTCCGCGGAGAAGGCGGCCGCCGAGTGCGAGGAGCCCGAGTCGGGCAGCGCCGAGGGCGGCTCCAGCGGCGTGCCGTCGGGCAGGCCGGTGGCGACGAAGATGAGGTTGGGGTTAAGGTACTTGTACTTGATGGAGCGGTCGGACAGGACCTGGCGGGGATGGCGGAGGGGGCCCGAAGGGCAATATGAGGGACGCAGCAGAAGACGCTGGCGGGGAAAGACGTGTGCAACGCGTGGGCAGCCGGGGTGAGCAGGCGTCCGCGGCACGGCGCCACGGCGCTGCGCGGCGCTGGCACCATGGCGCGCTATGGATGTTGGACACACCCCTAGCCCAGCCGGGGTCCCCGCCCCCGACGCCGCACCTTGACGGACGACTGCAGCGGCTCCGTGGCGTCGCGGCTGGCGATGGCCAGCACCGCATCCGGCAGCACCAGCTGCGGACAGCAGCGGCGGGAGGTGGGTCGGGTTACGCGGACAGCGGCATGCTCCATGCAGTGCCCCGGTTGGCAGCGCGCGGCCCCACACCAAGCCCCGGCCCCACCGCCGCCCGCTCACCTGCCACGCCAGCGTCGCCGCCAGCGCGCTGCCCTCTCCGGCCGCCCCCGCCGCCAGGCTGTAGCCGCGCAGCTCCGTGTCCGTGGCGCCGCGCAGTACAATGTACGGCGCCTGCGCCGCCGACAGCACGTGCGCCCGCGTCGCCGCATCGTCGGGCAGCAGCCGCACCACCGGCGCCTGCTCCGGGTCAGCCCCCGGCTTCGCCTGCTCCACCAGCAGGTACACGCTCTGCACCGCGTGCCCCTGCAGCAGCGGCGCCGTGACCCGCACCACACGGCCCAGCGCCGCCGGCAGCGGCCTGCGCCACAGCTCCTCGCCCGTGTGTGCATTCACGGCGGCGGCGTAGGCGCCCGGCTGCGGCAAACGGGCGGCGGGGCGGAGCGTGGCTCAGTCGTGGCGGGCTAGGGCTCCACAGGTGCGGCACTTCGGTTCGGTATGGCCGTGGGTATGGGCATTGGCGTTTGCCAAGTCCAGCAGCAGTTGGTATGTGCGGCCAGGAGTGCTGCGGCGCGCTTGGTCGGACCGAGCGGGTGCGTGAAGCGGCGCGTGGCAGCAAAAGGGCAGGCCCCAAGGGTAGGCCGCAGCGCCGCTCGTCGTACTCGGGATGTGGCCCCAGGTCGCAAGCTGGGTCGGCCCCCCGCGCGGCGCGGCACGGCGCTCGCGGCGGCTGCGTACCTGCGTCTCCCGCAGCAGCAGCACCTGCGGCGCGTGCGTAATGTCGTGGAAGGAGCGCCACGGCAGCAGCCGCGTGGGCGCCTCGGCGGGCGCGTAGCTGCGAGACCACAGCTTGCGGCCGTCGCCGTTGTGCAGCGCCGCCAGCGTTCCTGTAGGGCAGTGGGTCAGGGGGCCGCCGGGTCACGGACTCGCGATGCCAGCCGCTTGGGAGCTGGCCTGAGGCTCGGGGCGTGCAGCGAGCTGGCCAAGTCACGGTGCCACGGGCAGGGCGGGGGCTTGAAATGCCAGCAGGTTTAGTCAGCGACAGCAGCCCACGAGGGTTGGGTCAGTTTTGACCAGGCGTGCGGACTGCTGGGGGGTGGCAGCTAGGAGCCGGTGGCCGCACCCGCCGAGGTGAGCGCGAGCAGCAGCTTGCGGAAGCCGTTGACGTCGCGCAGGGGCGTGTTCTTGTCGCTGAGCACGTCGCGAAGGTTGAGCAGCTCCTGCGCCTCGGCGGGCGAGTTGAGCTTGAGCTGCACCTTGGCGCCCAGCAGCTGGTAACTGGGGTATAAAATGGGTATAGGTTGCGAAAGCAATGACAAAAGTCTCGGTGCAGGCAATATCCCCAGAGCACCGGAGGGGAGTGCGTGTGTGGAGGGGTGAGGTGCCGGTGAGGGGACGAAGCGCTGACATCCCCGAGCCAGGGTCTAGGGCCGGCAGGTCGGCAAGCCGCAAAACGACGACTCGATGTACGGCGGCTCAGGTAGCATGCGACTGGCCCAGGGGCATGGTCTGGCGCTGACAGGCGGACAGCTGTGACATGCCCACAACCACATCCACCCACCGGACGCGCGTCGCGAAGTCGGCCTTGATGACCGCCTCGCCCTCGCCCGCCTCGCCCTCCAGCGCCGCGCCGTCGGCGGGCGTAGCTGGCAGGTCCAGGAACAGCACCTCGCTGACCGCTGCCAGGCTCTCGTCGCGCGCCCACACAATCTGCTTCTGCTGCAGCATGGACAGGGCGCCGCTCGCCATGAACACCAGCGTCCTGGCATGGGCGCGGGGTACATGGCGAGGAGCATGGAGCGTAGGGTGAGCTGCGCGATGAGATGCGTGTGTTCGCTTTTAACGGTAGTAGTAGAGTAACACGCTTCGAGGGCAAGTGTGCGGGGCCACTCGGGTGTGTTCAACTTTGAGGGCCGAAATTGAGTACCACCCCACAAGCGGCACGCACCGGGTTGGTGACGCGCTGGTCGTGCGAAGGAAGAAAGTAGGGATGCGTTTAGATGCACCCGTGCGGGAAGCAGACCCAGCGCCGCTTTGGAAGAGCCCGCCTTGTGTGGCCGGGGCATGGAGCCGGGGGTCGGGCGCTGCGGCGCCAGTTGGCGGCCGCTGCGGCGCGTGCTAGCGGCGGTGCTGACACCACCGGTGCAGGTGTGGTGGGCCCCTAGCAATGCACAGATGCAGCCAGCTCCCGCTTGCCGCCCCGGGCATGCCCCAGCCGCTCAGTAGGCCCCACATGCATGTCACTGTCACGTGTAGCCAGTGGCAAGCACGCTGCCAAGCTGCCCACCTGTAGCCCATGCTCTTGTCCTTCCTGCGGAAGGTGCCCAGCGCCGTGGACGCCAGCGCCAGCGCCGGCGCCGGGCCCACTTGGCGGCCGGGCGTGGGCGGCAGGTAGGGGAAGGCCTCCTCCTCGGCCACCGCCTCACCGCTGGCGGCGGCCACCACCGTCAGCGTCAGGTTACCTGAGCAGGAGCGGCCATAACACCACGCAGCCCGCTGTGAGCCTGCGCCCTCCACAGCGACACATGCTGCTGTTGCGGCAGCGCCCTGCCGAGCAGAAGCACCGACCCTTTCCCCGCACAAACCAAGGGCCCCCTGCCCATCCCAAGCGCGAACAACCCGCCAGACCGCTTGCAGCGACCCGTACGGCCCCTCTGCCGCACGCACTCTCGCGGGAGGGGCGCACGGTGCTCGGGATGGTGAGCGCGCTGGCTCCAGCCCGCTAGGCTAACGGACGAGGGAATGGTGCCATCCGTTTTCCTAGTTGTGGCTTTTTGCTTGTGATGTTCCCCTCTGCCGCACGCACCGTCGGAGGTGGCACCGAGCAGCCCCACCACGCCAGCCGAGTCGGCCTGCACCTCGGGCGTCACGGCCACGCCCGCAGGGAAGTGGCGAGCCAGGCGCAGCGCGCCGCCCTCGCCGGCCACCAACAGCCACACGCCAGGCGCGCCTGCGTCACGCAACCAACATCAAGGGGCAGGAGCCGCGGGTCGCGTCAGCAGGGTTGCGGCTGGGAGCTGCTATGGGAGCGAGAGGTGGGGACGAGCAAACACCGAGGCAGGCGCCGGGGCCACAGGGCCTGATTGACGCTCTTGCCTGCGTCGGCAATGGCGAGCGCGAAGCCGGCGGAGGTGCCCGCCAGGCGCTTTGGTGTGCCGGCGGGCAGCTGCGGCGCCAGCTGAGCCAGAGGGGTGCACTGCATGGCTGCGGCCAGGGAGCCACCTGCTCATGGCGGAGGGATGTACCGAGGGAGTAGCGAAGTAGTCAGCCACATACCGAGCCACGGGGTGGAGGGAGGGCAGGAAGGGGCGACGCGTGGCTCGTGAGGCGTGGTCCCTGCGGGGTAGCCGGACACTGCCCCTAAACCGCGGCTGCCCAGTGGTGCGCTGCGGCTCCTGCTGCGGCCCCAACCTGCGGCCCCAACCTGCGGCCCCCACTGCCGTCCCAACCCAGGCTAGGCGACGACGCACCTGCGGCCGCAGCAAAGCACAGCGCCGAGCCGTCCTGGGATAGCGCCGCCAGCCCCGTGCCGGAGCCGGCCGCAACCGCGGATAGCGGCATGGGCGAAGTGACCGCACTGGCCTCGCTATCACCGCCCGACAGCGCCGACACCGCCACGACCGACACCTCGCGAGACCTGTGGCGTTTGTAAAGCGGCCACCGCCACGGCCACGGCCATTGACATGGAGCACACGCCGGCACAGTGCAAGCAGCTGCGGACAGGCCAGGCGCTGCGCGTGGGTGGCCTGTCCCCAGGCCTCTGCCCCTGCTCACTCGGTATTGTAGGCCGCCAGCAGCGCTGCCCCGCCGGCGACCAGCAGCAGCTGGTTGGCCTTCGCCAGGGCCGCCACTGACTTGGGTTTGAGGACCCGGGCGCCATCGCCGCTGTCCAGAATCTGGGGGCGAGAAGGGCAAGGGGCACGCGGTGGGGAAGGCCTCGCAGCAGCGTCGCAGTGTCGAGAGTCCCACCGGCTCATGCCTCCGGCGACTCCCATGGCTCGTTGAGAGCTCTCCTGATTCCCACGGTGGGGCAGAGCCCCGTCACTGGGCAGCGGGAGCCGCGCTGCCGTCGCAGACGCCGGGGCAGCCCCCGGGGCAGCCCCCGGGTGCGCACCTGGACAGTGCTGCCCTGCAGCACGACCAGGTCGCCCCTGTCCCCCGAGTTGTCGTCCGCAACCGGCAGCTCGCCCAGCAGCACAGGTGCGCTGCTGCTTGGCAGAGGGCGCTGCCATTTCAGGTTTCCCTCCAGATCGAACCCGCGCAGCTGGCCGTCGGCGGCTGTGGCCAGCACTTGCGACGCGTTCAGTAACTGCATGCTGGGCGCTCCCGAGCCACCCAGGAGCTTCCGCCACGCAATGGTGCCATCGCGCAGATTCAGGCAGCCGACCACGCTCTGCTGCGTAGCTACGCAGGCGCGCAATTTGCTATGCGGGAAAACCGCGCTGGAGACCAGTCCAACGTGCTGCTTGTACCAGTCGAACGTGCCCTGCTGGTCCTCATAGAGCGCCAGGGCAGGCGATGCGATCGTCAACGCAGCTAGCGTCAACAGGGCCAGCCGACGTGGCTGCCCCATTTGTCAAGAACCGTGTCTCGCTTGCTGTCTTGCTTGCTGCTACCGGGTGAGGTCGGCGGCAATGTGCATTTGACACGGTTCACGTCAAGCAACCGTTGCAAGTAAGGTCAGGAGCAAGGAACAGTACGAAGGCAACTTTGATTACGCCAACAACCACAGGTGTGGCGCGCATACACAGGCGCGTGTCAACCCACCTGCGCCCCCTCAAGCCGTCCTCACATCCGCAGGTAACCGCGTTCCCCCGCCTGCCTCGCGCCCCCCGCCATGCTCTCAGGCGGACTGATCGCGTCAACTCCCGCCGCCAGCAATTCAGCCGCTGAACCACTCAGGCTTACACCGTCCCCGCCCAGGTTCCAATCCTGATCACAATGTACCAGTCACACAACCCTTCACGCCCCCTAAACCTGCCCGACTACCGCACCCCACCCAACATCCTCACAGCCCCAAAATTGCCGTGCTCCGGCACGCCGCCTCTGGCCCTTACGCCTGCTTCTTGCCATTCGCCGCCGCGCCCTCGGCCGGCTCGAACTCCAGCGCAGCGCCGTTCATGCAGAAGCGAAGGCCCGTGGGCGCGGGACCGTCGTCAAACACGTGCCCTGCAAGTCCAAGTTGTCGGTGCGGGGCCGGTGTCAATAGCGGGAGGGCGAGCGGCCTAGCAACATGCAGCGTCGCGACGACGGCCCTGGCCGCTGCGTGCGCCGACCTCTCACGGCCCTCGTGCCGGGCCCTGGCTCCAGCATGATGGCTGCTGCACCCCCAGCAGCTCACGCAGCGACCATCGCGGCCGTGCCGCGCGCCCGTGCACATACAGGGCGTGTTTACTATACTTGATCAACGAACACAGGAACGAACATACTTTACTTTGTTAACGGACATACGCAGCAGCTCACCCAGGTGGCCCTGGCAGCGCTTGCAGCGGACCTCGGTGCGGACCATGAAGAACGAGGTGTCGGACACCTCGGTCACCGCATCTGGCGCCAGATGCAGGGTGCGGGGGCACGTGAGGGCACGACGTTGCGGCGGTAAGACTGAGCCGTACAAGGTGAGGTTGGGGCGCTCGGGCAAGCAGCCTTCTGCACTTGGGCAGGGAAGCCCGAGCCATGGAGCCCGGGCAAGTTGGCGGCTGGCGGACGCGGCTCCACGCCTCACCGGGCAGCGCCTGGTAGAAGGACGGCCAGCCCGTGCCGCTGTCAAACTTGGTCGAGGCGTTGAAGAGCGGCGCGCCGCAGCCGGCGCAGCGGAACACGCCCGGCCGCTTCTCGTTGTTGAAAGGGCTGTCGGCGTGCAGTTGGGCAGGCGGGCGACAGCGGGCAAGTCAGCAGGCGGGCGGCGGCAGGCACGCGGGCTGGCGCGCGGCGGTGAGCGGTAAGGTCACGGCAAAGGGACTGAGCAGCCGCGGATGCAAGGTTCAGTGGAGCACCGCCACAGTCCATGGCTCCGGCCGGGCGTGGCACACGTGGCTAGGCAGCCCACATGGGGGCGTTCAGAACACTGCACACGCTCTGCGCTGACAGGCAGCATTCGGTGTGCACGTATCGCAAGTACCACAAGGTGACTACCGGTGCTCCGGTGCCGCAGCCGCACCTGGTCCAGCGCCGCTCGGTGGCCTCCCGGCGCAGCACGTTGTACGCCTCGGGCGACAGCCGCTTCTGCCACTCGGCCTCGCTGTAGCGCACCTGCAGGGGCGGCGCACGCGGGGCGCAGCACACAGCACACACCATAACTATTCCCTTGAAATACACCAGCATCACGCCCAGGTGGCGGAGGCGCCCACGCCCGCAACGACGCCAGTCACATTGAGTGTTGTGGGCCACCGCTGCCCGGCCCCGGTGCAGGCACGAGCACATTTCCAGCCCAGCACTGCCCTACCTCGCCCTGGACTGCCGCACCCCGCCACAACGTGCCGTACCTCTCCCTGGCGGTGCTCGATGTCAATGCCGGCGCCCGGGCCGGCCGCCACCGAGGCGCCCATGGGCACGGCTACCAGGGTCGTGGCGAGGCCAGCGCCCAGGATGGTGCGGCGGGCAAAGGGCCTGCGGCCGGGCACAGGACCGCCAGTCCCGGCAAGGTTTGTGCGGCGCGCGCGAGGCGCTGAGCTCGCAGGCACGCAGCAGGCTGCCGGTGCGCGTCAGGGCACTCACGTGGCCAGCACCACGAGCAGCACGACAAGGGACACGGCCGCGCACGCCCACAGCAGGCCGATCCTCCTACGCGGCGCGGCAGGGCCACAGTCGCTGACTCGGCCGGGCGGGCCGCGCACCGGCGCCCTTCACGCCCGCAGCGGCCCTGCACTGCCTAGCGGGACGCTGCGTGCTGCCTGCCAGCGCGGCAACGCTGCAAGCGCTGACCACTTTGCCCCACTGCACATGACGCCAGCGGTGTCCCGACACTGCCTATTGGGGCGCTACGCTGAGATGTTGGAGAGCGCTAGCCGTCGTAAAGCCGCCAGCGCGTCACGCGGTGGGGCGGGCGGCGCACCTGGAAGACTGAGCCGAGCCGCCCGCCGTGGCGCTCGCGTGCACGGCCCGCGTGCCGCGCTGGCCCGCCGCTTGCAGCGGGCGCATAGAGCAGCGTGCACCCTGCGGCGGCATGGCGTCCGGCCGGGGCGAGGGGGCAAAGGGGCTCAGGTAGTGGGGTGGGGACACGGCGTAGCCACACGCTGCGTCAGCCGGGGTCGCAACACCGCGCGTAGCGTGGTCGTGAGACGTGCAGGGTGCAGTGGCGCCTGCATCGCACCATGATCTGCATCGTGGTCGTGGTCGCTGTGTGGCCGGTGAGAGCGCTGTGACTTGTAAGAAGCGAGAATGGGGTCGCGACGGATGCTTCGCGATATCCTCGCGCAGGTCTTAACGGAGCAGCAAGCTGAAAAGCGTGACCTGGTTTATGTGAATGTGTGGGGCATTGGATTGGGACATTGCTGGACGATTCCGAAGGAACACGAACCCCCCGGTCGCAGCCCCCGCAGCGCCACCGCTGGCCCTCCTGGCCGGCCCCGCCCTGCCTTGGCCCCACCGGCGGCATGACCATTTGCATGTCAGTTACATTGGCCTATCCGTTACAAGATTTCCAGAAATCCGCTATCCACTTTGCCAGGCTTTGCTAGCACAGCGGTTGGCTCGGGGGCAGGCAACCACAACGGCCACGCAACGCAATATTCCTACTTTGACTTCGTTCTAGCTTATCATAATGTACATACTGCGGCAGCAAGCAGCCGCGCGGCCTTCGCGACGGGCGCGCTTTCGTGCGCTGCCTTGCTGCGCTGCTGCCTCGCTGCCGGCTGGGGCTTGCCGGCGCTGCGCGCCAGGGCCGTGCCTGGCTCGTGGCCTGGGATGTACAGGCCATGTGACGTTCTTGCGGCATGGCCTAGGTAGCCGCAGGCTGCTGGCAGCCCAGCCAATGTGGATGACAGCGAGCACACATATCGCCGCCGGTGGTCAGGGAACTTGGGCGTGGGTGTGCAGGAGCCCGGCCAGGTGCATGGCGTGCCACATGGCAGGCAGGTAACGTGACGGGACGTGACGGGACGTGCTGCCGTAACGGGACGTGCGCTGATGATAGGACACGGGCTGTCAGGGAAGTGTTTGTGTGAATGTACGCAGGCCGAGGTGTTGGTTGGGTCCGGTGCGGGCGTGGACGCCCGCCCGCGGATAGACTTCGCATACGCAAGCGTGCATGGTGAGGGAGGAACTCAGGGTAGGGTGCTGCTAGGGTGTCCCAGTCGGGGCCACGCACGCTGGTTCTACAGTAAAAGGGGCACCCTAGCTCCACATATCTCAAGCGCGTGAGCAGGCTTGTTTGATTGCAAGGGTGCCGAGATAGCGCCGCGATGCCTTAAGTATTCAGTTGGGCGAGTGTAGGCCTGTGGGGGCAGGAGGGCCGTGGGGGGGGCCCAGGCCGTGCGCAGGGTTCGCCGATCGCGCCGAGGGCGAGTTGTCCGACAGAACAGGGCTTCAGAAGCATATCCACGTGATCATTTCTACACACTCATCCCTCCACAATGGCGACCACCATGCTGCGTTCCTCTACGGTTGTCGCGCCTCGCCGCGGTGAGCTGGGTCGAGCCTTCTCTCGCCAACGAGCCAGACCGTGGAGCTGATAGAAACATTACTATCATCAACAGCGATGCGATAATTGCACAAGCGCGCCCAGAGGTTGCCGCTCGCAGCGTCGCCGAGCCGTGCAAGCGCGACGAGTTGACGCGTGGTCCAATCAGCACCGCAATGGCTAAATAGCGTCGCTTTCCACCTGAATGGGGTTGGAGCACGCCAGTCATTTGCCCGCAACACGCCCTACCACGCTTTACATACCCGCGCTCGCAGCCTTCTCCTCGGCGCTGCCGGCCCGGCCCGTGGTGTCGCGCGCCGTTCGCCCCGCGCGCTCGGCCGTGCTCGCTAAGGCCTCCAGCTCGGAGGACGTGGGCACCGTGGGCCTCGCCGCTATCGGCCTGGGCCTGCCATGCAATGCCATCATGCTCTGGTGGGGGTTGCTCGACGAGGTGCCACGTTTTGGGCCCCCTTGCACTGGCGCTCATAGCTGGGGACGTGGACTGGAGGCCCATGGAATGGTGGACCAAGGGAGGTTGCGCGCTGGCGCCCCATGGGCAGGCCCACGGGCGCATGTCCCGGCACGCTGCCGCGCTCCCGCCCCCAACGCCGCCCCGTTCCGCCCCGCCCGCCCTCCCTCGGCGCCAGGTCCGAGTACACGCTGCAGACCACGGGCGCTGGCCTGCCCGAGGGTCCGGGCGGTGCTCTGGGCGCCGCTGGTAGGCGCTCGATGGGGCCCGCGCGCGTTCCTGGGCCACAGATCGGGGTTGGCGACGACGGCACAGCGATTGGAGCTGCCTGGGCTGCAATCTTGTGCGCGCAAAGAGGCGCACGCCGGCAGCGTTATGCCGCCCTAGCGTGCGCTTGCTGGTGTGGTGCACACCGGGGCAGGCGCCACGCGCACGGCGCCCTGTCGTCGCGGCGATGCCCTCCACTCCGCTCCCCGGCCCGTCGTCCCGCCCGCCTGCCTCCCCTGCAGAGGGCATCAGCTACCTGGTGGTCCTGGCCGTCATCGGGTAGGGCGCTCTGGATTCCGTGCGTGCATGCGATGCACATGATCCTCTAAGAGCGCATCCACAGCATGCCTGGAATGCATGTGTGTGCGTTGGGCAGCACACGTTGCTTCGTTTGCCACCGCCTGTCGAACCCGTGGGTATGGGGCCCAAGCAGGGGCCGCGCCGCCCAAGCCCTGCAGCCCGCATGCCCCTCGACATGCCCCTCGCTGGCCCAGGGTCTAGCTCCCGCGCCCCGGTCCCGTCCGCCCGCGGCCCTGCCTCCGCTGCCTGCGCGGCCCCTGGAGCCCAGCAGCTCAGCAGCCCCTGCCCCGCCCACGCCTGCACCACCGCGCCACTCACCCCCTAGCCCGGCCCAGCTACACACGCATGCACCTGCCCCCGCCTGCCCCACCTCTGCCGACCCCACCTCTGCCAACCTCGCCTCTGTCAACCCCCCCTGCCGCCCCTCCCCTCCCCCCGCCCCCCTCCAGCTGGTCCATCTACACCAAGGTGTCCACCGGCTCCGGCCTGCCCGCCGGCCCCTCGGGCCTCCTGGGCGCCGTGGAGGGCGTCTCCTACCTCAGCCTGCTCGCCGGTGGGTTGGCGGGCGGGCTGGATGGATGGATGGCCGGGCAGCTGGCTCGCCGGCTCCTGGCCGTCCGTCGTGAGCGCACGTCGAGGGGCGTGAAGCCCGCCCGACTACGCAACGGCGCTAGGGGGCGGGTGGAGCTCTTGGCTGCTGCAGCGAAGCGCCACGAGGAGATGTCGGGCTGCCCGCCCCCGACTTCACGGGACGCCTCCTGCTGGGCCCAACGCGGGGGGGGCATGCACCCCGGGAGGAGTCCTTTCCCAGCCTCTTGGCGGGTAGCGGCCTGGCGGCCTGGCCGGCTGGCGGCCCTGGCGGCCTGGCTTGAAGCCTGCGCACATGGCCCCTCAATCCCCGCCGCTCATGGCGTAAGCCTGGGGCCTGGCCGGCGCATCCGAAGGGCAGCTGCTCGAAGCCCCGGTCGGCAGCGCCGTACATGGCCGCGGTCGTGGGGTACGGACAGCAGGGCCTGGTGCTGCACACCTTCCACGACGCGGCCCTCATCCTACCGCGTCGGCTTCTCCCTTGGCCGCCCGTGCGCGTCCGCCCCCTTCAACGCAATTGCGATTGCCGGACACTCCCGCCGCCGCAGGCATCATTGTCTTCGCGCTCAAGTACCTGTCGTAGGCGGCGACGGCTGTTGTGCTGACGGCACGAGCGGCTCGGGCTGTTGGGGTGCTACCGCGTTGGCACCCTGGATGGGGCGAGGACGGACGGCAGCAGCGTGCGGTGCTGGCAGGGGCGCCCTGAAGCAGGACGGATCGTGCAGCACATGTAGCGGGGGCTGTTGTGCGGACTCGCTGCAGCGTATGAAGGTGCATGGACAGCCGCGGCTTAGGGTCCGGGCTGGTGCCGGGTGCATACGGAGAGGCGCTGAGACGGTCCTGCGCCGACGCCGTCTTTGCTTTGTCGCTCCAAAGTGATCTGCTGGCATTCGCTGCTCCGAGCCGGCCGGGCAATGCCTGCCGTACGGCTCCTGGGCCAATGCCTGCCGTGTGCGGGACAGGCTGCAGCGGGGGGCATGTGCAGAACCCACGGAATGTGGTTACACCGCAGCCTACAACAACGCCTAGGGATGCCTACACCTGCTACATGCATGCACGCAACTGTCACATCAGTGACATGATCCACAAGCCAGGCGCTGCCCAGCATAGCCACAACACAGACCGACAGCCGAAGAAGTGCCATGAACGCCGGCAACACGCAGCAAGGTCCTGCACAAAGGGGACACCAGTCCTCGAATCTCCGCACATACTGAATCTCCGTCCGCAAACACTGAATCTCCGTCAAGCACCAAAACACACAGACCAGCAGGCAGCAGCGGGGCGCGCCCGTGCAATGGCAAGCCACTCGCGCTAGCCGCGCTCGCATAGCGGTAGCATGCGGCGTCGGCCAGCACCGTAGTGTCACATACATTACCTCCAAATAACCGAGCCTGAAACGCAATCGCACCGCCACGTCTCGAATACCTTAGCGTTGACGCGGCGCGACACCCTCAATCCAGGGGCCGGCACCCGCGTCGGAATACACTGGCCGAATCGGCTGCGCCGGCCGCCACCAACCTATAGCCCCGCAGCACACTGTGCTCACACAACAGCCCACATGCCAAACCGCAGCACAGTTCTGAATTTCGGGACTCCCACAGGGCGCCGCGCGTGCGCGCCAGAGGACCCAAGTAAATTGACCGCCGGCTGTCACAGCCAGCCGACGGTTTCAGCAATCCCGCGGGCGAGCCTTCGCCTCTTGCACCTCACGGCACGCGTCAATGACCACGGCTCTGAAGCACAGGGCGCTGGCGCCTGTGGAAAGGGAGCACGCAGGCACCCTGGCGCCACAGGTAGACGCCAGTGCAAGTCCAATTCCACAGCGTGGGGCATCCACGGCAGCCCCAGCCCTGGCACCGCGCAACCCAGGGGACGCTGTGCGTTTCGACGGCGGCCTGGCCCCTTCTTCACATCTCAGACTTCACCACGTAGCTCTGAATCTTGTTGCGCAGCTCAGCGTGCGTGGCCTGCGCTGCTGTCCAGCGGTCCTGGGCTGCGGCCACCTGCGCTGCCAGGGTGTCCCGCTCGTCGTCGACCCGCCGCGCGTGTTCGTGCAGCTCACGCTCCGCCTGCTTGCGCTTCTGCTTGCTGCGCTTCGCAGACTCGCGGTTGGCCATTTTCCGCTTCAACCTTCGCAATTCGCGCTCGTGCTGAGCGGCCGCGCCCTCGTCCGCTGCGGACGCGTCTGCGCCTGTAGTGTCGCTCTGAAAGTTTGGCTGCCCTGTAGCATGCGCCTCTGCTGCATAAAACGCTGGCCACATCGTCGTCAGGGGCTGCGACAGCGCCGACCGCTGCTGTGCCGCACCCGGCCCTGTCGCCTGGCCGCTCATCGTAAGAGTCAGGGCGCAAGCAATGTCAGTTCATGTTGGTGGCACGCGAAACACCGACAGCTTCCCGGAGCGAATAGGGGACCCAGCAAAGGCGTATCTATTGGTGGGCGTGGTGGGCGTGTGGCTATGTGTGACTTTCACAAACTCAACTTGCGACCTGGCAGGGCGCAGGGGCAAAACTTCCAAACCCATGCAGACGCAAGCAGACGAGTCATTCGACTTTATCGCAAATTGTTATTTATACAGTAGCAGACAATGGCTGCGCTTACCACATCACGTTGCCCAACGCGCGCACCGCGCCGTAGCGAGGAGCATGCGTGCCCGCTCGGCGTGCTTGTCCGCCCGCAGCTCGCTCGGGGTGAAGCAATGCCATCAGGCGCCAGGTGGCCTCCTATGACGCGCTCCCGGGGGGCACGTGTACGCACAGCTACGGCGGCCCCATCGACATCACCATCCACCACACCCGTGGAGGTCCCCCCCACCCAGTGGTTAGTGCCTCGCCTATGAACCCCATCCCTCAATGGACGCAATTCAATGCTGTTGCCATTATCCATTGCGTCCCTTCTTTCGCCAGCAAGTCTAATTTCCGCCTCGCCCCTCACAACCACACACGCACGAGCTCGTCACGTCCCTGCCCGTCCCGCGTGCCGCCCAAACGTGCACCTCGGCACCAGGTTCCAGAAGACGATTACGCTGCCGCAGCACGCTCGCGGGTGCCACGTCATCACCCGCAAGGTAAGTTGCTGGAGCGCTGCCCTGCACACGGCACCAGTACCGGACGCACCCTTCAATACACCACTTCACCCACAGAGCCACGGCAGCGCGCTTCCCCCCTCAACTGCCTGTAAGCAGCATACACGGTTCGCCCCATGCAGATCTACGAGGCGCTGCCGGAGCTGGCGTCCTTCGAGGTCGGGCTTGCCAACATCTTTAGTGAGTGCCCCACAGAGCCGGTCCTCCTGCCGACCGCCAAGACAGACAGCTAGAACCGGAACGGAGCGATGCAGGGCTGGCCGGACGGCCGGTCGGCAGCAGGCCCCACCCGCATACCCCCTGCCGGCGCCCTCTGCCGGCTAGCGCCAGGGTACATCTCTGCTCTGCCCTTCCCCTCCGTTCTCGCAGTCCTGCACACCAGCGCGTCCCTCACCATCAACGAGAACGCCAGCCCCGAGGTGCCGCTGGACCTCAACGTGAGGCGGCTTGGGGGAGGGCGGCAGAGGGGGCGGGGGTTCAGGGAGAAAGGCGAGGGCAGAGGCGAGGGCAGAGGCGAGAGGCGAGGGCAGAGGCGAGGGCAGAGGGCAGGCTGGTCGGGCGTAAGGGGCCAGCGGCTGCCAGCTCACAGCCCCGAGGTGCCGCGGGACCTCAACATGAGGCCCGGGGGCGGTGCAGAGGGACGGAGGGGCCAGAAGGCCGGGGGCGGTGCATGGTAGCGCAGCCTTGGGGTCTCGGATACTCGGAGCGGGCGGGGAGCAGGGCACAGCGGAGCACAGGGCGGGGCGCAGGGCGGGGCGCTGATGGTGTGGGGGCGGTGGTGCGCTGCGGCGCGGATGTGGACGCGTGTGCCGGCGGTGCGGGGTGCAGCAGGGCCCCCCAGCAGCGCGCCGGCGACAGCTGCAGCGCCGGGGCATGAGCGTGGCGCGGAGCAGGAGTGGCAGGTTCGCGGGCGCAGCGAGCAGGGCAGGGCGCTTGGCACGTTGGCAGGTTGGGGGCCGGTGCGCGGCAAGGGCCCGGGCAGGAGGCGAGCAGCAGCCTGGACGTCGTGCCCTGCGTTGCGGACCTCGTGTCTGTCGTGTGCCGGCTCCCACCGGCAACTGCCCCTGCCACCGCAGGACGCGCTGAACCGCCTGGCGCCCGAGGGCCCGCACTACCGGCACGGTGCGGGCCGAGGCCTGGGCGGCGGCTTGGGCGTGGGCTTGGGCCGGGGCTGGGGCCTAGGGCAGGGGCTGCGTCGTGTGCTTTGAGAGGCTGGGCCCGTGGTGAGGCCTGTGCGTGAGTGCAGCGCCAACCCTGTGGTGCCTTGTGGGGCCCTGTGCCTTGCAGACGACGAGGGCAGCGACGACATGCCGGCCCACATCGTGCGTGGGGGGCATCGAGGGAGCGTTCAGCTGGAGGCGGGGCACGCAAGGGGGCGGGGCGCGACAGCAAGGCAGGCGGGGGAGAGGCCCACCCGGGGCTGCCAGGGTGGGGGAGAGGGCGCAGGCTCCCTGCGAGCAGGGCGGCCGCTGCGGCAGACCGCCGGCCGTTTGGGACGCGGCGCGGTGTCTTGCCGCGAGCTGGCGTCCCGTCCCGCCCTCGCTCCCACGCCACCATGCCCCCACACCTCTCGCCCCCGCAGAAGAGCAGCCTGATGGGCCCCTCGCTGACGGTGCCGGTGGCCAAGGGGCGCTTCGCGCTGGGCACCTGGCAGGGCATCTACCTGAACGAGCACAGGTGCGGGCGCCAGTGCATGAGCATGCTGCTTGTCTACTGGTACATAGTTGTGTGCACACAACGGTGTGCTGCGGCCTGGTGCCTACCCGAACGAGCGCACGGGGACCGAGCGTGCGGGCGGCACAGCTTGCACGTGTGCCCATACTGCACGTGCTGGGCGCATGGGCTGCCTGCTGCAGGCCTGCTCGAGCGGGCGTGCCCAAACCTGCCGTGCGTACCCCGCGTGCGCTCCTCACTCGCACGGCTCCCTACACGCCCGCTCCGCTGCGATGCCTCAGGAACATGGGCGGTTCGCGGTCGCTGGTCATCACGCTGCAGGGCCAGCTGCGGGCGGACGGCCGCAAGTACGCGGCGGCGTGGCACACTTGAGGCACGCGCACCCGGCAGGCATAGAGCAGGATTGCGCTTCTGTATGAAATTCTACAGGGTGAATGTGCAACCCGGCTTGCATGTCGCGGCCTTGAACACGTGAGGGAGGCGCGGGGCGCGGTGGCTCGCCTGGCTGTTGGGTGGACCGCTGTTGGCTGTTCCCCTGGCAGCGGCATGGCGGTTAGGCACAGCGGTTGGATGGGCGCTTGCATATGGGGCTGCGACGCCCAGGGAGCAGGGAGCGGCGAGCTTGCGGTGGCTTGGTGCGCGTAACGAGAAGCGAGGTGGCATGTGAGGCCGGGAGATGACTGATAGTCCGGCTCACGGGCAGCGCCGCTCGGGGGCCTGGAAGGGGAAAGCCAGCGCCCGTCAAGGAAGGTGCGTGCCCTTGGTCGGTGCGCTCGTGGGCACGCCTGATGAGAGGGAGCATTGACATGTCTGTTGTCTGGCGTTACGCGGCCTGGGCACGGCCTCGGCTTCGGGCCTCGCTCGAACGACGTGGCAGCAAGGGTGCGCCCACGGCATCTGCGCGCACAGACGGAGCATTTGTCACTGATTCACACACTGGATGCTTGCACTGGTCCTCGGCACACAGCTCTGCAAAGTTTGCAAAAGAGCCGCGACAGCGCGCGACGAACAGCTGCTCAGCACGTCGCCGTGCGTCGCTTGTCTTTCCAACACAAGGCGCGATCCCTCTGGGCCTTCGGGCATAAGCGCGAGCGTCGACAACCGCTCGACATGCTTCTTGGCGCTGCGCGGACTGCCGCGCGGGCGCCGCCCTGCGTTGCGCAGCGTGCGACATGCCACTTTCAGTGCACAGGTCGCTTGATAGCGCGGCGAGCTGTGGGTCCAACGCGGACCCAATTAGTTGTGTCCGCAAGTGCGGAAGCTGAGCGCACGTCCCAAGAGCTCTCAGGTGGGCTCATGGATGGAACCTACATTGGCAGAGTGACATGCGTCTGCAGATTGATTGCTTCGGCGGAGGAATGTTCGTCTATCGTGGCCATGTATCGAGCCCTGCCACGGCCCCTCGCGGCCTTGCGTTGGCAACCACGTGCATGATCACGGCCTCATTCCCCAGTCGAAATCAGCGCGGTTCTCTTTGCACACCGGTGCAACCAAAGCCAGCTCGCCTGACCATGCCGCGGCCCCCACCTGCCTGCCCTCGTATCCGCAGCGCCGGCGGCTGCGAGCCTGTCGGCCTCCGGGTCCGAATCAGATGAGGAGTCAGGCGCGGACGGCCTGGCACTTTTGGAGGGCGAGCTGGCGGGCGAGCCGGAGGCCTCAAGCACGGCCAGCAAGCTGGCAGGCATCGGCTCCGTAGCCGGCATTGTGCTGCTCCTCGCGACGGGCGTGGTGATGAAAGACAGCATCAAAGACTTTCTCGTAAGCCGCGGCCGGCGCGCTGCTGCCCGGCTTCCATACGTTTCAGCTCACCCAGCTGCACGACACACACACACCGCCCGTCCGCCCATCCGCAGCCACGCCTGCTCGCGCTTGCCCAGCTCACCTCCACGCCGCGGGCCAACCCAACCCTCCACAGGTGTTCTTCATCGACGCGGTGGAGTCGTGGGGCCCTCTCGGTTACCTGGCCTACGCCGCCGTGTACACGGGGCTCGAGGTCCTGGCGGTGCCCGCCATACCGCTCACCATGACCGCCGGGGTGCGTAGCTTCCCTGGACCGGCTCCGCTTAGCCGCGGTCTTGACGGGAGGTCCGCGCGGTCCACCCTTTGCCTTCATACGCAAGCTGGCGCCGCCCAGGCGCAAGGGGCTCGTGCCAGCCCGCCCTGAGCATGGGCCCAGCCCGCCGCCCCCACCTGGGTCGGGGGCCGCAGGCCTGGGGCCCTGACACCGGCCCGTGTGCCGGGTGCCCGGCGGTGCGCGACGGTGTGTTGTGGAACCCCGGGGCCTGGGGCTCTGACTCTGACCGGTTCGCCCCGCCCGGTGGTGGTGGCCGCTCGCCGCGCAGGTCATCTTCGGTCCCATCCCAGGCACGCTCATCACCTCGCTGAGCGGCACCGCCGCCGCCACCATCGCCTTCCTCATTGCGCGCTACGCGGCGCGTGACCGCGTCATGCGCTGGGCCCGCCGCAACACCAAGTTTGCGGCCATCGACCGAGCAATCGCCAAGAACGGTTTCAAGGTGGGGCGGCTGCTGTCCGGCAGCTCTGTGGGAGCTCGTTGGGAGCCGGGGCTGGCGGGCTAGCCATTAGTCCGGTCGGCAGGTCGAGAGGCACGTGTGACTGGCGGATACGCCCTCGCCACCTGCCAGCGTGTTCACCAGCCGTACATCGCACAGCCCTCCCCACCTGCCGTCCTCCTTCAGACGCGTCTCGCTCGGCCGCCCTTACCCTTGTCATCCACCCGGCCCGCTACCTCGCTCCCTCCGTCCCTTCTCCCTCAGTTCGTGACGCTGCTGCGGCTGAGCCCGCTGTTCCCGCTGGCCGCCTCCAACTACCTGTACGGCCTCACCTCGGTGGAGCTGGGGGCGTACGTGGCGGGCTCCTTTATTGGTGAGAGGGGATGGAGGGGCGGGGATGGAGGGAGGCAGGCAGGCAGGCAGGCAGGCAGGAAGTGAAGTTGGACATGGCGCTGCAGCTTGAGCAGCTGGGGCTCCTTGATGGGTGGGGGAGGGAGTTGGGAGACGGAGAGGGAGGAAGTTGAGGTAGAGAGCCGGGAGGGGATGGCACTAGGCACCACACTCGCCCCGGGCGGTTGGAGCCCTTTGGTCGGTGAAGCCAGTGGCTTGGAATGGGAAGCGGCAGCAGCGCCCGGCGGCCCAGGACCAGGACCAGGAGGAATGAGCCCGAGGCGACTGCCGAGAGCGAGGCTATGCGCGCCGCCATACTCGAGACGTGGCGGACAGGAGCGCGGGCTGTGTGGCGGGTCCTGCGGCAAGGGACAGAGCAGGCCGTCTCGGGTATGGCCACTGCCAGGCTGTCCGAACACGCGCCACGGGCTGGGGGCTGACGTGCTAGACCCTCACCACGTGGCCCGGAACCGGCGGCATGCCCGCCGGCGTCCGACCGCCGACCCTGCGTCCCTGCTGCGCGCCCCCTCCGCCGCGCAGGCATGCTGCCCGGCACCTACGCCTACGTCAGCGCCGGCCACCTGGGCAAGGCGGCGCTGCTGGACGGCGAGGGCAGCGTGGGCGTGGAGTCGTGGCAGGTGCGGCGCGCAGGGGGCCCGGGGGATGGCGGTGCAGGGGCCTGGGCTGCGCCCCTTGCAGGGCCGTACTTTCGGTGTGCACAACCATGGGCCTGGTGCGCCGCAGCGCCCTGCCCCGTCCGGGGCGGGGCCGCGGCGGGCTCTGCCTCTGGCTGCTGCGTGCCGCGAGCAACTTGGGGCCGCCACCGCCAGAGGTGTTGTTGTTGCCGGGGCGAAAGGGGTTGGTAAGGGCCCTGCGCGCGCTGGCGGCTGGTCCCAGACAGCAGGCGGCGCTGGGCATGCGGCCTTGTGGTCGGCAGCCTGCCCGCACTGGGCTGGGCCGTGCGAGCATGGGGCTGGGCGGGGCCTGCCTACCCCACAGTGCAGGTGGCGCTGTGCGGATGGGCCTGTGGCATGACGCTGGGCCTGTGGCATGATGCTGGGCCTGTGGCATGACGCTGGGCCTGTAGCATGACGCTGGGCCTGTGGCATGACGCTGGGCCTGTGGCACTTGGGCTGGCGCGTGCGGGACCGGCCAGACCGCAACCCTTGCCTGCCGCCTCCCTGCATCCGCAGGTGGCTCTGGGGCTGGGCGTGACCCTGCTGGCCATTGGCTTTGTGGGCCGGCTGGCCAAGACGGCGCTGGAGGAGGCGGACCAGCAGTCGGACATTGAGGACGACGATGAGCAGCCGAGCGGCGTCAAGGGGGCCAAGGCCAACGGGAACGGGAATGGGAATGGGAACGGCAACGGCAACGGCAAGCATTGATGAGTGATGAGGGCTTGGAAGCGGGCGCCTGCACGGTGCACGCTGCGTGGGTGGGCGGGTGGATGCGGCCGTGCGGGCCGTGTCCGTTGAGTGGTGTGGTGTGTGTGCGTCGCAAAGAAAGGCTCGGTGACGATTACCCTCGGACGGATTGGCGACTGCGAGTGCGCGTGATTTGACTGACGGGAGGAGGCGGCCCGGCGTGCTGTGGCCGGCCGGCAGGTAGGGCCTGGCTTATTGGAGCTGTGCGCACAGGAGACGGGGCTGCGTGCACCGACGGATGGGTGGCCGTTGCTATTGACGAAATGACTTGTACAGTACCAGGTGGGGTGCGCTGTGCGCTGCTACCGGCGTGGGCTGCATGCTTGCCGGTGGGTGCGGGAGCAGACAGGGTTTTGGCGCCTGGCGTGGCACGAGGAGATCCGCGTACAGTGACGGCCCCTGGTGAAGCGGGCGTACCGTAGCTGGCGTAGGGCGCTGCGGGCTGTGCTGGTGTTTTGGCCTGCCAGCGATGGTCACGTGCACCCGACCACGTTGGGCCGTGGGCGGCCACGACCGGCGGCTGGTGGCGCCTGGGGCCTTTTTGAGGAAGCCTCTGCGGCAGCCACAGCCGCCGGCAGCAGGTTTTGTGTCGTGTGGAGCACTGGGAGCCTAGCCCTGCAGGAGGGGCTGAAGAACATGGTTTGCTCGTGTGAGGGGCTGTGTGTGGCGCCCCTCCGTCGCCTTTCTTGCGGCGCGTTTGTTGATCGCGCGCCTCGCGTGCACCTTTCGCCTCTTGCGGCCGCCAAGCAACACACTTTGGCGCGCCGTGGGGGCTGTGACATTTCATCGGTGTGTGAGGATACTCTGCGAGTGAGCGAACGTGGCCAGGGCGGTGTGCTGCTAGCGCTGTACATGGAGCGTGGGGCTTGTTGCCAGGCGGCCACTGCTGCTGCCCTGAGCCCTGGGCGGGTCGCATGTAACACCCCGCGTCGTGTTCGCCGAGGCGGACCACGGCTTATGTCGGCAGCAACGCAGTCAGGACTCTCACACGAAGAAAGGGCTACATCCGGCCCAAGGGGCGTCTACCCTGACCAGCGCTGCCGCCAAGCATGTGCTCCGTGCCCCCACCACCCGACAAGGCCGGGCGCCATAAGCTTTGCCGCCCCTGCCGCTCCACATTCACACATAAGTACGTCAGCCCAAGTGCCCCTGGCTCTCAGCCTCACAACGACAGCCCCCAGCGGCACGACCGTGGCTGCGGCCGCCTCCTGCCGCCCACAGCCCCCGCCTGTGCGCTGGGCCTCGTGCTTAGGCCCCTCACAGCGGCACGTCAAACTGCGGCAGCGGCTGCTTCTGGAACTGGTTGCGCAGCTGGCCGCATGCAGCCGCCGCCTCCAGGCCGCGCGTCTCGCGGATCTGCGAGCAGCGGGGACGAGGGAGCTGGGGTTGGGCGCACGGCACTGGAAGCGGCCCCTCCGCCCGCCTCCAGACCCGCACTAACCCTACGCCGGTTGCCCGGCGCTTCTCATCCCAGCCTCCTGGCCTCGCCCGCCCGCCCTCTTCCCTTCATACCGTGCACGGCAGGTCGCCCGCCTCCACAGTGCGCTTGAAGTCGTACACCCGGTTGCGGCTGGGCCGTACGAACTCCGACTCATCCACGGGGTTCCAGGGGATGACGTTGACGTGGCTCAGCAGGTCGTACCTGCCGTACGGAGCACAGCACGCATGTCCCGCAAGGTGCTGTACAGGTACCAAGTGCGCCAGCACCCAGCACCCCTCCTGCTGCCACACGCATGTGCCCTGCCGCCCCCGCAGGTCGTGCAGCCGGAGGGCCCCGCCGTCCAAGACGCAGCTCCATGATGCCCATGTCCTCCCGCTGCACTCCCTGAGGTACCGGGGTTACCCCCGCCGCGCAGCCCCGCCTGCAGCCCCACGCCCACCTCCGCAGCAGCGCCACCAGCTCCCGCGCGTGCTCCTTGCTGTCGTTGACGCCCGACAGCAGCGTGTACTCAAAAGTCACGCGGCGGCCCGTGGTCCTGTCGGGGCAGCACGGCGGCAGGTGCAGCACGGCGGCAGGTGGGTTGGGCAGGCAGGCAGGCAGGGAGGGAGGGCAGGCAGGCACAGGCAGGCAGGCAGGCAGGCAGGCAGGCAGGCAGGCAGGCAGGCAGGGCAGGCTGGCAGGCGGGCAGGCAGGCAGGCAGGCAGGCAGGCAGGCAGGCAGGCAGGCAGGCAGGCAGACAGCAGGCAGGCACAGGCTGGCAGGCGGGCAGGCAGGCAGGCAGGCAGGCAGGCAGGCAGGCAGGCAGGCAGGCAGGCAGACAGGCAGGCAGGCAGGCAGGCAGGCAGGCAGGCAGGCAGGCAGGCAGGCAGGCAGGCAGGCAGGCGGGGGGGGGCAGCAGCCGTCCGAGCCACCGCAGGCGCTGTGGCCGTTGCCACGCCATTCGCTGCCTTTGAGGGCCAGCGCGTTCACGCCCTGGCGGGCCCCCTGCAAATAGCCGCACAGCCCCGTGCCGCGAACGCAGCGACGCACTTAAAGTAGGCGGAGCAGTCCTCCATGAGCGCCTCCAGGGGGTAGGCCTGGCGGCGGAGGAGAGCGCGCAGTTGAGGCAGCGACCGGAGGGCAGGGAGACAGGGGGCGCAATGCAAGGGGGCTCCGGGGCACGGGGGGGCGAGCGGTGTCGGCGGGCTGCGGTCGTGCCCTGGCGGCGTCCCCTCTGGCGCTGCGAGGCCGCCGCACCTTGGCTGAGGGGATGATGCTCTGCCGCAGCTCCTGGTTGGGCGCGTGCAGCGACACCGCCAGCGTGGCCTTGGTGCCCACTGCCGCCAGCTTGCGGATGGCGTTGGGCACGCCTGGGGCGACCCGCGGGTCGGGCAGAGGGTGCGGATGCAGTGTACACGCGCACATCCTCGAATACCGTGCCGTTTTCCTGCCGCTCCTGCGGGGCTGTGCTCCTGCCTCGGCGCGAGCCGCCAGGCCGCCCGGCCCTCGGACGCCGCTCCCGCCCTTCAGGTGCCTTACCGACGGTGGAGATGGTGATGAAGGCGCCGCCGATGCCCACGGTCTGGTTGAGCACGTTGTAGGCCTTGGCCACGGAGGGCAGGTTGAGCAGCGGCTCGCCCATGCCCATGAACACTGGGGGAGGGGAAGGGGATGCGCCGAGGGGCCGGATTAGCAACGGATTAGCCAACTCGCCTGGCACGTCGGAGCCAGAGGACGGAGCTGTGTGGGCGGGCAGGGACGGAGCGGGGCGGTACAGCAACGGGCAGCGCAGCAGTGACCAGGAGGCAGGGCCGCGCCCTCCGAGCCCTCTCTCCGCGCATGGCGGCTTCGGCCCCCCGCACCCCGCTGAACCCCGCTGCACCTTCTTGCGCCCCGACCCGCACGAGAGCCGCCACTCACCCACGTTGCTGACCCTCCGCCCGTACTGCTCCTGCACCGTCAGCACCTGGTCCACGATCTCGTGAGGCGCCAGGTTGCGAGCGAAGCCGCCCTTGCCGCTGCGGGGGGAGGCGGGCGGGGAGCGCGGGGGGAATAAGCGGGACGGGCCGGGAGAGAAAGCGCCGCAGGAGCGGCCATGGGAAGGGCGGTCAGCGCGCGCGTCGGTGGGACGGGGTCGACAGGGGGCCATGGCGTCGGCGTTGTGTTCAGAAGTAGGTAACACGTTGTAAGCGCGACCCGCGCGGCACGCCCCGGGTTGATGACGCGTCGGTCGTGCGTATGAAGCAGGGATGCAGCAAGGTGCAACCACAGTGTGAGGTGAGGGGCCAGGGCGGCCATCCGGTGCGGTCCGGTGCGGTCCTGCGCTGCAGCCTGCGGCGGCACTCACGTGGCGCAAAAGGTGCAGCGCATGGGGCAGCCGACCTGGGGCGTGGGGCGGGGAGGGGAGCGGCGGGGAAGGGGGAGCGGCGGCGCCGCGCTGGGCCCCAGCCGTGCGGGCGAATGGGTGCGCACCAGGGGCGGCCCCAGGGGCTCTACAGGGGGAGTTACAAACCCGTTTGCAGTTGCCGAGCGTGCGCCCCCGCCCAACTGCTGCCAGCCTCCCTCCCGGGATGCACATCGCGGCCCAGGGGTCGCCCGCGCGCTCGCACCCACCTGGGACGAAACGCACACGGTGAGGCGGTTGTCGGCGGGGATGCCAACGGTCTCCACGATGCGGCCGTCGTGCAGCTGTACGGCAGGGGAGGCGGGCCGCACGACATGATTACGTGAGGCAAGCGGCCGCCGCACAGAGCGGCAAGCTGGATGCACCCTCCCGCGACACACGCGCCCCGGCCGCAGCGCCGAGCTCCGCCGGCCCCACGGCCTGGCCCCAGCCTGTTCGTGCGTCCTGCCGGGGCAGAGGGCGCCCTCCCTCTCTCCTCACACTCCGTCTTCACCTAACACTTGAACACACCCGCACACGTCCGCAGGTTCACACTCGCACCTGCAGCAGGAACTTGCGGGTGCCGTCCGCGTCGCCCACCGAGTGGTGCAGCAGGCTGCGCCCGGTGCGCACCCCGGCGGCCAGCAGCGCGGAGCGCCAGGGCTTGGGGATCTGGCGGCACAGCGGGCAAGAGCCGGGGGCGACCGGGTGGGCAGAGGCACAGCTTGTAGGCGACACAAGAGCAGCGGCGACGCCCACGGACCCCTCTCCGCCGTGGACAGGCACACCGACAGGCACCCACCGGCCCCAACGCGTCGCGGCAGGCTCCACCCCCGCCCGTCCCCCCTGCCTCCCACAACGGCCGCCCTAAGCCACTGCACGGCCGGGCGCTCGGCCGCATGCAGCGCCCTCTGGCGGCCCGCAGCCCCCGGGCCCCCTCCCGCCTGGCGGCCCCCAGCCCCCGGGCCCCCTCCCGCCTGGCGGCCCCCAGCCCCCGGGCCCCCTCCCGCCTGGCGGCCCCCAGCCCCCCGGGCCCCCTCCCGCCTTCCCACGCACCGTGGTCACGTCCTCCACGCTGCGCGCCCCCGCCAGCACGCCCTGCAGCAGCTGCGCCGCCCGGTACCTCGGCTGCCCGTGCTCCGCAGCCAGCGCCTCCAGCTCGGCCGTGTCGCAGCCCAGGATGACGGCGCCTGGGTGGGGAGGGAGGGAGGGAGGGGAGGCAGGGAGGGAGGGAGGGAACCGGTGGGCGGGCGGAGGTTGGGCGACTGGGGCGGTTGGATGCGGGGCCGGAAGGGGTTGTGGGGGCGGGCTGGCGCATGGCGGGGGAACAGGGCCCGTGTCGCAGCCCAGCTCCTGGGCGGGCGGGCGGGCGGTTGCTGGCTGGGCGCCGGGCATGGCTAGGGCGGGGCCTGGCCGGGAGGGCGAGGTCCTGCGTCGCAGCAGCCAGCCCAGCAGCCGCCGAGGACCGGGGGACCTGGCCGCGGCGGGGACCCCTTGGCGCTGGTCGGGAGCCGGCGGCGGCGAGGGCCGGCGCAGCCGCATCGCCTGGATGCCCCGGCACCGCTGCTGCTGCGGACAGCCCGGGTGTGGCGGCCCCCAGGCCTACCTGCACCGGCGGCCTCGGCCTTCTTGCCGGCGGGCGACGCCGCCGCGGCCGCCTCCACGGCGTCCTTCTGCGCCAGCCGCACCTACACGGAGCAGCGGGAGAGCGGCATGGGGAGGCGTCAGCGCTGCCCCGTTGCAGAGCCGGAGCCCGCCCAGCACACGGCCGCCCCTCCCTCCCCGCCTCCTGCCGCCGCGCCACGCTAGCTTGCTTCATTCACACACGCGGACTGGGCGGGCCGGGGACCGAGGTGGACGCTGCTGGACTCAAGGCGGCGCTGGGTTTCGTTTCCCGCACCGGCGCACTTGAATGCATCCCTGCTTCATACGCACGACCGGCGCGTCACCAACTCAGGGCATGCCGCGCAGGTCGTGCTTACTATATGTTACCTATTCCTGAACACACACGACACGGCGCCTGCTGCCCCCACAACACCTTGTAGCGTGCTTCATACACACAGGGGGAGAGGTGCTATTCTTCTCAAAACTGAACACACGGCCCCGGCGCCTGCTGCCCACCATGGCCTCATCGCGCGGGTTCCACTCGCCGTCCACGATGCCCTGGCAAGGACGCACACATGGGGTGCACACAGGGGCGGGCACAGGGGAGCCAGGGAGGGCGTACATCAGCAACGAAACACGCCACCGAGCCGCGGACCGCGACAAACGGCATGCGCTGCAACGGCTGCAGCCCAGGCAGCCAGGCAGCCTGGCTGCGTGCGGCTCGCTGGCCGGGGCAGCCGGGGCAGCCCCACCTTCCCACCTGGTTGCGGGGGACGTAGGTGGGATACACGCCCTCCGGCAGCGGCACCAGGTCCCCCGACACGGCAGCAGCGGAGGCTTGCGCCGCAGCGGCTACGTCCGGAACCGCCACGGCCGCCGGCGCCGCGGCGCGGGCTGGCGGGGAGCCGGTGGCGATGGCCGCGGCCGTGCCGGCGGCGGCAGCCAGCTCCGAGACGTGCGCTGAGCGGCGCCGCCAGGTCTCCTCGCCGGCCTCGTGCTCCTGGCCGCGGGCCCGGTCGCTGTCCCGGCCACTCTCACGGTCGTCACCCCGCAGGCGCTCCGGGCCGCTGCTGCTGCGGTCGCCCTGGCGGTCGCGGCGGCGGTCGCCGTCGCCGTCGACGCGCTCCGGTCCGCGGGCTCGAGGATAGCCGCTGCTGGGCTTGGAGGCGCGGGCCCCGCCGCTGAAGCGGTCGCCGTCGCGGGGCCGGTCCCGGTCGCCGCCCCAGGGCCGCGCCCGCTCGCCGTTCCGCGGCCGGTCATCCTCGCCGTCGCGGGGCCGGTCCCGGTCGCCGCCCCAGGGCCGCGCCCGCTCGGCGTTCCGCGACCGGTCATCCTCGCCGTCGCGGGGCCGGTCCCGGTCGCCGCCCCAGGGCCGCGCCCGCTCGGCGTTCCGCGGCCGGTCATCCTCGCCGTCGCGGGGCCGGTCCCGGTCGCCGCCCCAGGGCCACGCCCGATCGGCGTTCTCAGGCCGGTCCCTGGCGCCGCCGCGAGGGCCGTCGCGGCCGCCGTCACGGGGCCGGTCGCGATCGCCACCACGCGCCGGGCGGCGCTCCGGCGCCCACTCACCACGCTCCCCGTCGCGGGACCGGGGTCGGTCACGGTCGCCGTCGCGTGCGGAGCGCTGCTCTGGCGCCCACTCGTCGCCACGGCCGTCGCTGCCGTCGAGGGATGTGGGTCGGGCGCGGCCGCCGCGCGAATCCTCCCGCTCGCCGCCGCCGCTGCGCCAGGGTCGCCTGCCGCCGCCGGCGTCCTCATCGGCATCAGCAGCGGGACGGCGGGCGCCACCTGGACGGCGGGGCGCGTAGTCATCGCCGCCGCGGCCGTACCTGGGGCCGGAGCGGGGGCTGGCATCCGCGTCCGCGTCGGCGGCGACGGCCGACGTGATGATGCCCCTGCGCGCTAGGCTGCAGGCGCCGGCGCGCCAGTGGTCATCCGTGCTGATGGATGGGCCCCTGATGCACGCTGCTAGGCTGCGCACATCCCAGCAGGCGCTGGAGGTTGAGGCACGCGGTGCAGCGTGGGCGGCGACAACGTGCGCGTGCCGGCTCGCGGCAGCGCTGACAGGCGCTCTCTGCCCGCAGGCAACGCCGAGCCCGCTCCGCAACGCTGTCGTCATGAACCTAAGCAATTTTGGCAGCGACGCCACGGCTCCGTTGCCGCGTCGGGAAAACTTGGCGGCGGACGCGGAAATGAGGTTCGTGGCGTGGAGCTTCCCGACAGCAACGTGCGATAGCGAAAAGGATAATATGAGCTGTTGCAGCCTGCTGCGCGTAAGTTTGGATTGGAGGAGCAAGCAAAGCAATCGTCGAAAGCGAGCTGCGACTGCAGGACTACTCGGTGCCAATGCAGCGTCTGCAATTTTGGCATGCAGAACATCCTTACAGCTGGAAACCCTTGATAAATCTCTCGTTGTCAAACAGTAGCGTGCAAGCTGCGTATGAGCATTCCCACCCGCGACTCCGCCTTCATACTACGCGCTTCCTAAGCGTTGCCCTGCATTGCTGCGAGCCAGTACGCTTGAAGCTTTGTTCCTGTCTGGGAGCATCACCAGGAGCACCCATCCTGTCGGGAGGCCATCATTGTCATCGCCCTTGCAGGTGCGTTGGCCAAAGCGTCGGCCGGAGCGCCACATGCTGCTTTCGTTGAGATATTTGGCCTCACGAGAGGGGTGTGCCACGTGCCGGCCACGAACCCTTGGCGGGAGGATGGCTGGCATGCCCCGGCGGCGTGGTTCCCCATGCGCGCCCCCAGAGGCCGTGCTGTGTGCTTTGAGCACTTACCCCCAACTGCGCATGAGCTCACCTTCCACGCACCTGTGCTCCCGCTTACGGCCGCGGCACTAGCTGTACGCCTTGACGGCCTTCAGCACACCGCCGGCGGACCATGTGCAACCTGCGGGCCGACTACTACATCTCGCCAGCAGTCATACAATGGTGCGCGCCGCATTACGCAAACCAAGACAATTCGCAAGTCGCAAACCGGGTACCTGCGTGCACTGCGCCAGGGCCAACACGGCCGCTGGCTTACGCGCGATGCCCCTGCTGCTTGCCTGTCCTGCGCCCCAGGTGGGAGGAGCGGGGCCGGCTGTGGGGCCCCATTGCCTCGGGCGCGCTGTTCGGCGCGGGCTGGTGGTTCTGGGTGGACGCCGTCAGCATCAGCTCCCACAAGGTGCCCTTTGACCAGGTGAGGCGCGGGGGCCGGAGGAGGGGCGAGCGGGCGCTTGCGAGGGCGTGGGAGTCGCAAGCAGGTGGTGTGCCGCCTGCCTGGTTTGCCCCCTGCCTATGACTTGCGCAGCGTGGTGGGAGCAGGTGCCTTGCGGCCAGCTGCCGATGGCGAGCCGCCGCCGGGCCGCACTCGCTGGGTCATCCGACTCATGCACAGCCCCCGCGTTGCGCGCTCCAAGGCCTGGGCATGCGCCTTCTCGCCAGCCCGCTCCGCTCTCCCTTTCCCCTGCCCCTGCCGCTTCCTCTGCAGCTTCCCTTGTCCCGAACCTTCCCGGGCGGTATCCACGACCATCATCTCCCGGTGTCCCCTTGCCCCAGACCTCTCGTTCACATGCCCCGCCGCCTTCCCGGCCCCCAGTACCTGCCCGGGATCATCGCCACGCTGGCGCTCATCATGATCAACTGCATCCGCCGCGACGACCTGGCCGAGGTGGACCCCTTTGACGACGCCACCTTCTGCCGCTCGCGCCTCTGGCTCTTCCTCTCCTACATCGTGTCCTTCGCCTCCATAGTGGCCGCGGTGTGGGTCATGTTGGCACACTACGGTGCGTGGAGCCGCGTGCGGAGCTGGGCAGGCGCGAGCTGGGAAGGGGCGTGGGGATCTGGGGAGGCGCGAGCTGGGGGCTGGGGCCTGGGCCCTTGCAGGGCTCGCCATGGGGCCGGAGGGAGTCAAGGCATGGCACGGACCCCGAGAGATCGCTCTGGCTTGCCAGCACGCAGCACGGCTCGAGGGGCCAGCTCGGGGGACCCCTGTCAGCTGCACAGGGCCGTGGCCGTGGGGCCCGGTTTGGGAGGATGGATCGGCGCAGCGCGTTCCACACAGCGGCAGCCGGAAGCCAAGCGCTCATGTGGCTCTGGCGCAAAGAGGGCTGGGCGTCCGTTGCGTGTGGGCCGGCGGGGAGCGCACCTGCTGACGCGCATCCCCTCCCGTGCATCCGCCGGCGCAGCGCACGACGCCAGCCTATCCCCTTCGGAGAAGTGGCCCGGGGCGGTGAGTCTGGCGGGCGGGGCCCACGCAGCCGGCGCAGGCGACCCGCTGTGCTGAGGACCCGCTGTCCCCTGCACCCGCCATGCCAACCGTGCCACCGCTGCCGCGCTTCTCACACGCATGCTGCAGGCCGGAATCTTCCAAGTCACCTTCATACTGGGCAGCGGCCTGCTCTTTTTCGTGAGCCGCACGCCGCTCGACAACGGGGGCTACAGCTCCTTCTAGCGGGGGAGGGGCGCGTGTGCTGCCAGAGGACGGTTGGCGTGGCCAGCGGATTGCAGCGGAGCCCGTCGCGGCAGCTCGCTGCTAGGATTGTCTTGGTGCAGGGCGAAGTGATGTGCGCGGGAATGTTGGGAGGGACGTGTGCGTGTGGACGGCCGGTACAGCGGGTACTCGGGCTGTGAGGGGTTGTGTCCGGCTGTGGGCTGGGCTGGGCAGGGCAGGGCGATGTAGCGGTGCACTTGGGACAAGGCACTGTGCAATGTTGTGGCCGCGAGGCGGGTCGGGCACAGGCGCAGGATGAAGACCTATGCAGGAGTATGCTCGATGCGCGCAGGGATTAAGGGTTGCGGCCTTGTCGATGACGTCCGCTGCCGGCGCGCAGCTGTGAGTACAACTGACGGCAGACAGATAATATTGCATATTTCCCCTGACCCCGAACAGGGGCAAAGAAGCTGCCCGGGTTTGGGGTTTGGCGTTTGGCGATTGGGCTTTGGTCGCCTGCCTCCAGAGGGCACCTCTCGCCCTGCCGCCTGTCGCAAGCGATAGAGAAACGCCTAGGCTTTAGCCCTCTGCAATTCGTGGCGCACCAGATTATGAAGGCGCGAATGAAGATGCGCTGCACCACGACGGTGGGCTCGTTGTGCGCCCCGGCGGAGAACGCATGGTCTTAGTCGCGCTGTGGAGCTCATATGATCATGCGTTGTTCACACTTGCGCATCCGCAAAAATTACCTATATAGGCAAAGGTGCCTTCTTCCGGTGGGAGCGACCACAGCGGGACTCGAACCCGCAATCTCCCGCTATTTCGCCGATGGGGACCCATAGGGCTGTATCGGAGGCGGACGCGGTATCCATTTCGCCATGCGGCCCGGATTGTTAGGCGATGTGCGGAGGGCTCCGCGCCGGGGACAAGGCCCGGTCCCGCGTCGACGTGCAAGCGTCCGAGGGCTGTCCTTTCGTACTCATCGTGCTTTCGCGCTTCTTGCCTCTGGCACGGTTCTTTGTCGTACAATCGC
>BDDC01000914.1:0-38958 GCA_001662425.1 Chlamydomonas sphaeroides | reverse complement strand
GAGCCCGAGCCCGAGCCCGAGCCCGAGCCCGAGCCCGAGCCCGAGCCCGAGCCCGAGCCCGAGCCCGACAGCGACAGCCAGCCAAAGAAGTACGTCCGGTCAAACATCTAATTGAAGACGGAAGCCGTTCCGCTGTCGCAGCTTATCGGATGCGCGGGTGGCTGCGCGGAGGGCGTGCAGGGCGAGCAGGCGGCAGCGAAAGGCACGGCAGCGCGGGCCTGGCAAAGGCGGCTTGGTGGTTGGGTGGTTGGGTGAAGCAAGGCGAGCTTGACCTTAAGCCTGAGTGAGTCGACAAACCCGGTATGGCGAGGCGTTGTGTGGGGCCACGCCACTCCTCGTCGGTCTTGCTGTACGCCTGTACGGCTGTACGGTATTTAGTTGTGAGGGCCTCAGGCCTCAAGTCTTCCGCCGCGCAGGTTTCAGCCAGGAGGTCAGCCCTCCTGGTTTCAGCGCGATTTCGTGTGGGACGCCAAGCGGTGCAGCGGCCTGCTAAAAGCGGTACGCATTGGACGCAGCCCCACTTCTTGACATGGCTAGTAGCAGGGGAGTCTCCCCTGGCTAGTAGCCAATGAAAGCCCAACTTCTTCTACTTAACCAGAAGGCCCGTATCCATCCCCGTCATAGCCCATATGACAAGTACGTCCTAGGTACCATCCTAAGGGGCTCCGCCCCCCTAGCCGTAAAAAGGCCTCCGGCCCCCGATCCGATGCGCCGCGGGGGCTTGGCCCACATGACAGTACCATCACCCGTGCGGTACTCACGGCATACGACAGGTGTACGACGGCCTCCCCATCACATCCATCATGCTGCACAAGCGGCTCGTGCCGGGCGTGGACGTTCGCCAAGACGTTGTGGATGGCAAGCAGCGCCTCGCGACGCTGTACACCTTCATGACAGGTGCGTGCGCCGTACAGCCGTACACTCCGTACGCCTGACGTACGCCCTGTGACGTCACCTGCGACCTCCTTGTGCGCCTCGCTCTCCCCTGGGCGACACCCGAAGGTTCCCGAAGGCGCCCACAGTCATCAACCTGGACCCTCTGGTGCGGTCACAACGGGGAGGCGCACGAGAAGGCGGCTCTGTCATGACACAGTACGGAATCAGTGTGCGGCGCGCGGTGGGCGGCCGCCCCTACGGACCGTGCTGTGCCGAAGACACGTTGTGTCAGGACAAAACGCACAGCGCACAGGCCGTGCGCCGTGGGGCCGCAGCCTTGGTGCCACGCCACGCCCCCATGTGCTGCAACGCCCCTGCCCCCAGGAGGACGAGCTGGACGAGCTGCTGCATGGCAAGAGCTTTGGCGACTTGCCGCCCGAGGACCGGAGCTACATGCGGTACTACACGCTGCAGGTGTGTTTGCAGGGCCTGGGCGGTGGCGCCGCATGCCTCTGCAGGCGGGCAGGCATGTTGTATACCAGTATAGAAGGAAGTCGTGAGGACCATGGCATGTACATGAGCCTCCGCGGGCCGCGGTGCTCAGCCGCAGGGCGGGTTCGGTAACCGGTGGGTGAGTCTCTTGTCTGGGGCGGGGCTCTATTCGGACGCTTCGACATCCTGCGCAGGGGCCGCGCGAGACACGCGCGAGTGTGCGCGTACCGCCAGGCAGCACGACATGCGGTGCCAAGGTCCGACGTACCACCGACCGGCCCCTGGGAGCTACTGTGCTGCCGACGCATGCTGCGCCGCAGGTGCAGACCATCCTCGGGGGCAACCCGCCTGCCAAAGGTCCGCGCGCGCTGGCCTGCGGGCCCATCAACACCGATACATGCCGTACCGTACATGTGCCCTGGCCGCCATGTGTTGCCTGCCAGAGCTCTGGCCCCGCCTTGTCTTGCCTTGCGCCCGTGTACGCCATCTACGGCGCCATCAACGTGGGCGGCGTGCCGCACAGCGACCAGCAGCGCCGCAGGTGCGCGGGTGGCTGCGCGGGTGGCTGCGCGGAGGGCGTGCAGGGCAAGCAGGCGGCAGCGAAAGGCACGGCAGCGCGGGCCTGGCAAAGGCGGCTTGGTGGTTGTCTTGGCTAGGCTTGCCGCCTGCCCACCCTTTCCGGCGCCGCAGCACCGCCCGCGCACCGCGCTTGCGTGTTTCCCACTGTTATTGCCACTCGCCAGGGTGGCCTACTTCGGACCATACATCCAGCTGCTCTCCCAGCTGGCCAAGCTGCGCGCGCGTGACGGCCGCGGCCCGGTGCTGGCGGAGCTGGCGGAGCTCACGGAGCAGGAGCAGGTGTGGGAGGGGGCGTCGAGATTGGGACCGTGGGTGGCGGCGCCGAGACGTGTCCGCGCCCACGTTGCGCCATTGGGTGATGGCAGCTGCGGGGGGCTGCTTCGGCCAGCTGCCTTGCCGAGCACTGAACCGCGAACCTTCCTCAAAACAAACACGCTTCGCTTTAATTTTGCATAACACATACGCGTACATACCTGCCTGTGGACCATGCCGTGTGTTTTGCCGACGTGGCGTGCAACCCACGGCACCCGCCATGCATCACCCAGGCCGCCTTGCTGGATGAGGAGCTAGTGCTGCGCTTCTTTGCGCTGCGGCGGGTGGCCCGAGGCCAGAGGTGTGCGCGGTCGGTGCGGCCTCGAGCGGGCTTGTTGGGGGCTGCCCGGCTTCGCTGCCTCAAGCAAACTCTGCGCGAGCTCCCGCCACGTGTCTGGGTCTGCTGTCGAGGATGAGGATGAGGATGAGAATGGGAGTGTTGCTGCTGCGCCGGCGCAAGAAGTTCGGCCGCACAAGCCTGAGCATGCTGCTGAGGAGGGAGCTGGAGGCCCCGGACAGCGGCGGGGTGTGGGTGCCATCCACCCAGGAGCTGGAGGACATGCGGAGCGTGCTCACGGTAGGCAGGGCAGAGAGCCGGAGGCACGGCGGATCCTTCACCACATCACCAGGCCAAGCGTGAAGAGGTTGCCCGGATGCACCGTCTGCTGCAGGGCTCCGGCGGGCAGCGTGACCCTGAGGGCCCCTGTGAATGGAGGCACACACACACACACACACACAGGCCGCGCGGGGCCTGTTACTTGCACTGCTAACAAAGGGCTCAAGACGCCCGACCCGCTACGTGCACTTTTCCTGTGCCAGGAGACGGTGGATATCGTGCACAGCTTGGGCCTCAAGGAGGCAGTCGAGCCGGTGGCCGGCTCAGGGTGTGCTAGGCTGCCAACTACCGCGCGGTAGTGCTCACCCTGCTGCGGGGCAGCCGCGCGTCCTCGCCACGTACCGGCGCCCTTTTACTTTAGGACCAGCGTGGACGTACCCTGCGACGCTGCCGGCGCTGCAGGAAGGCGGCGGCAAGTCGGGGGCGCGCGTGGGCTTCCATTGCTCGGCGGCCGGCGTGGGCCCCCCCGGGTGTGGGGCACCGTGCTGCTGGGGTGTAGCCTCGCGCGTGACAGGTGGGCGCCGGGGGCAGGCGCAGAGCAGCCCCCACGTTTAGGGCGTCATGGGCTAGTTCGTATGCAGGGCTGCACCGAGGCCTGCTCTTGCTGCCCGCCCGTGCCGGTCCAGCTCGGCCCATGCCCCGTCCTGCTGGGCCCCATGCCCCCACCGGGCCGCCAGGATGCCGCAGAAGTCCACCAGGCAGTGCGAGAAGATGTCGGGGCCCATGCGGGTACGTGGCGGTGCAGGGCGGCGCCATGATGTGCGCCGAGTTGACATGGCCCTGGCGCGCGGGGCGGTGTACGGTCCAGTCGTGTGATCTGCGGGCCGGGTCGAGCGACGGGCCTGTAAGTTGGGGCTGGCAGGCACCGGCGGCTTGCCACCCGGATCGTGCTCTCCTTGCTACCCTCCGCAGACCCGCCTCAAGGCCCTGCTGGCCAGCCCGGAGTGGCAGGCCGCTGCCCGCGGCGGGCTGTCGCAGAAGCCCCTCCAGGCGCGACTGGCGCTGTTCCAGGAGCGCGTGGTGGACATGACGTTTGCCGGACGACGCGCAGGCGCCGTGAGTGGCCGGGCGGTGGCGATGGTGGCTCGCGCGTGAGTGGCAGGGGCCCGCCGCGCAGGGCCTGGCACACCTCGGCTGGGCCTGCAGGGGCCTGCATGACGTCCCTGACGCGCCCCACTTGCACTGCGGTCCCCGCCACCACCGCCAGGCCGGTCGCGCCCGCACCGCTCGCCTCGGCCTTCGACCGCGGCCCTCGCAACTTTCCGGCCAGCTTCAAGCGCGACTTGTACGGGCGCCGGCGCCAGGAGGCGGGCGGCGCGCCGCCGCTGTGTGGCTGGTGCGGCCACCCCGTTGTGCGCGAGCCGCACGCGGGTGCCGACCACGTGGTTCCGTGGAGCTCGGGCGGTGCGACAACGGCCGCCAACTGCCAGCTGCTGCGCGTGAGCTGCAACCGCGAAAAGGGCAAGCGGGGGATGGAGGACAGCCCAGTGGCCCGCGCAAGGGCCAGGGCGCAGGAGCAGGAGGCGGGGGAGGAGGGGCGTTGAGGGCTCCGATGCGGTGTGGGCACGTCGTGGGTGCTCAAAAACGAATGAAAGACTGTCAACACGGAAGTGATCAGTCGGGCGGGCTGGCGTTGGCAGCAGGTACTGGATTCTGGTGGACACCAAGATGCGGCAAGTGCGGTGTGCGGGGCCGGGGAGAGGCGGGTCCGATGGCCGCTTGGGGCCGCACTGCGCAGTGAAGTGCGGTGCGGTGTCGCCCCTGCATTGCGCGACTCGGGCGCGAGTTTCTGGCTGTCTTGATGTGGAGTGTGGGCTGAGCCCTTTCATGGGAGGCTGTCGAGGCGTGTGATCTCGGCTCTCGTCATCTGCGTGCACATACCAATCTGGCCCAAGGCCTGCAGCACTTCCCATATGGCCATGGCTCCTGCAACTGTGGCTGCGTCAAGATGCATTCGCAAGAATGGCAACACGGCTTCTGCCACGCGCTGCCACGCTGTCTCAGCCCTGCCAGCCACTTCATACCCTTCATTGGGACAGGAGGGTACCATCGCGCACTGCTCAGGGGTGGCAGGTGAGTCGCGCTAAACTTGGCAGAGCTACTCTTACAGGCAGGGCGGCGCCCTGACTCCGGTATCTTATGCATGTGAGCTTCTACGCGACCGCCCACGAGCGCTTGAGCAGCGCTCCGCTCCGCTTGCCTTGCTACGGCTCCGACACACGCGGGGCGCAAGGCAAGGTCCCGGCTACGCGACGCCGCGATGGCCTCCCAGCACCGACCCCGCCGCGCGCCCTGCCGACACACGACGGCGGGGCGGCTCCCACCGGCGGCGCGCTGCGTCCGTAAGCACCCTCACGGCAGTCCCTGCCGTCTGGCTCTCCGCGTCAGCGCTCACACACCATACCCGTAAACAATGTTCGCCGCCGCGCAGGCCCGCGGCCCGCGCCAGCCCGCGCACAAGGCGCCTCGCATGCAAGTAACGGTCATATCTTGTCAGCGGGTCAAAACGCTCACACATAAACACACACGCGCAAAACAATTAGTCAGCGTCGCGTTCAGGACAGCAACCCTAGAAAGCGTCGCCCGCGCCTCGATTGTGAGGCTCGAGTATCTTGGTGGCGAGAGACGCGCACCACTCCTGCTCCACACTCCATTTGCGCCCTCATTCCCAAGCCCCCAGCCTGCCCCCACTCCCCGGACAGCTCACAACCCAGCCTGCCTTCGCCGCACCGACTGCTACCGGCGGCGTCAGCCCAGCATATCGGCCGCACCGCAGGCTACGTGCCCTGGGCGCTCGCCTCGCCGCCGAACCACCACCTCCAGCCGCGAGCCAGAGCCGACGCGCTTAGTACATGAAGAGCTCCTTTGGCCCGGTGGCCTTGAGCTCCTTGCCCGCCTCCTCGCCGCACTTGATGGCGTCCGCCTCCGTGAAGGGAGCCACGCGGCTGGTGCGCATCATCTGCTTGCCGTCGGGCGTCGCCACCAGGCCGCTGAAGTGCAGCATGCCGTCGGCACCCTTGTGCGCGTAGCCTGGGGGACGGGCAGCGAACAGGCGAACGCAGGTTGGCTCCAACTGGCAACCCCAAGATCTGTGTCCATGGATGCCAAACGCCTGCGGTCCGCCGGCACCGCTTCTTACCGGCAATGGGCGTGCGGCAAGAGCCGTCCAGAGCCGTCAAGAAGGCGCGCTCGCACACAATCGCGATGCGGGTCTCCTCGTGGTTAAGCGCCGCCAGCAGCTTGCGGCTGGGGTCGTCGTCCGTGCGGCAGGCAATGCCGATGGCGCCCTGGCTCACGGCCGGCAGCATCTCCTCAATGCTGAGCGTGGCGGTGATGTGCTGCGTCATGTCCAGGCGCTTAAGGCCGGCCAGAGCCAGCAGCGTGGCTGAGCAGGCGCCCTCGTTGAGCTTGCGGAGGCGGGTCTGCACGTTGCCGCGGAAGTTCTCCACCTGGGAGAATAGACGCAGGGACACAGAACAGGCCGCACGTCACACCGGGACTCTAGTAGCTATGTGCGTGGGAATGGCGGCGAGGAGAGCGCCTAGGATCACGGGCGTAGATCGGATGGCAGCTGAGCGCCGGTGCGATAAGCGGCGCCCTGGCAGACACGCTGGCATAGCGCGCGCGCAGAGTCGCATCGGCTGGATGCACGGCTGCCCTGTTGCCAATTGCTCGGCATACCCAGCTGGCGAACTGGTATCGTTCGTCGGGTCTGGGCCTTGGCCGCGACCGCCGTTGCAGCAGGGCGCACAACCTAGCTACGCAAGCAAGCTGGGGACCGTGTTGTCACGCACCTTGAGGTGGGGGTACTTGGCAAGGATCTGAGCCTGGCGGCGGAGCGAGGCCGAGCCCACGACAGCGCCGGCGGGCAGCTCGCCCAGGTTCTTGGCGGTGGGCGAGATGAACACATCGCGCACGTCCTCGCGGGGCAGGTTGCAGGGCAGGATGGTGCCCTCGGGCAGGTAGGTAGGCACATCCTGTAAGAACGAGGCACAGGAGTGCGTCAGGGAGAGGGGGTCACTCAAGGGCAGGACAAGCTGGCAGAACGAGGCCACCTGCGGTCAACCCTGTGCTACCGGGCTGGCGCCTGCACCGTTTCCCCATGCTGCCACTGACAAACCTTCATAGAGTGGACGGCGATGTCAATCTTGCCGCCGAGAAGGGCATCGTCAATCTCCTTGGTGAACAGACCCTTGCCGCCGATGTCGGCCAGGGGCGTGTTGAGGATTTTGTCACCCGTCGTCTTGATGATCACAATCTCCAGCGCGCCCTCCTCGCTGAGCTCAGGGAAGTTCTTCTGCGGGTCGCATATGGTGGCAGGTCCAGCGCTCAAAACCGACTCGGTGTTGCGCATGGCGACGCGGCTAAGTCCTTGCCGCGCCGATCGATAGCACAGCTTAGGTATTATGAGAGCATAGCACCTATACCAGCAGATCCATTGGTCGCGACGCATTCGTGCAGCTGCACGACGTACCTTGAGCAGGTCGCGGGTCAGGTACGCCTGCGCCAGAGCCAGCGGCGAGCCGCGGGTTCCAATCTTCACGGTCTTCGTGGCAGTCGCGGAAGCGACGATTTGGCAGGAGCGGCGCCCCACGCGGGCACCAGCGACCCGGAGAGGAGCCACGGCCCTGCATCGGCAGTGACCGAGTGTATAGGAGTGTCATTGCTGGATCCCGGCGAGACTCTATGCATCTACATAGCACGCGATGCTGTCGGCGAGCTGCAGACGGGTGCGCAAGCACAACTGCCGCCGCATGCTGGGCCAAGCTGCGCAACACATGACTGCATTGCGGATCCTCCGCTGCAACTTGGGCCAATTCTAATTCAAGCGTCTGACCCAGTGAGTGGGACCCGCTAACCTGAAGCAGGTGGCCTTGGCCATCCGAAGGCCCTCCGTCCGACCCAGGCACTGCTGCATCTTTGCAAGGGTTGGTTGGATGACAAAGTGAAGCAGGTGGGGAAGGGCAGGGAATGGCAACTGTGGAGTTTCGGCTCTCGATATTGTCTTTTACTCCCCATGCCCGGATCTGCGAGCGCGGTTGCAACGCCCTCCGTCCTCGCTTGATATCCAGCAACATACCAAAAGCTAGTTCTAGTCCACGTAGGTTGAGGGTAGGCGTCCGAAAGCCCCGTCGCGACTGCTCTTATGTCACGACTGTTCTCCGCCAGGAGCACACCTGCGTACCGCCAGATAATCTAACCTGTAGATATACCTATATTTCTAATCACCTGCAAAAAAGATCTGCCAGAGCTGCTCAGCCAGGTGACATGACCCAAGGACCGCGCCGACCAGGGGTGTCAAGGTGGGCCGACCCTGACAGGCCCTGACCGGCAGTCGCCTAGACGCCGAGGCGGGAGCGCGTAATGATACTTCTGCGGAACATCTGATGGCTGACTTGGCTGCAGTCACTGCTCAGACAGGCGCTCCTGCTGTTACAAAGGTCGGTGCCCGCCAGCATGCCGATGGTACCGGTCCACACTTGTCCGCGCGCGCGCTACACGCGTTCTCAGAAGACGGGTCGCCTCCACTTTCCGTGACGAGCCTTGTCATAGTACAAGCATTCTGCATACCTACTCTACCGGCAAAGATACCCCTGATACTGACACCCCGTGACAACGCCACGCACATGCACCGCACAGACCAGCCACACCCGAGTCTTCCCCCTACAGCCTCCCCGGCCAAAGAATGCCGAATAAAGCCAAAGAATGCCTTTGTCGGCTCACCCACGAGACAAGCGGTCGTCTTATTCTAGGTCGAGGTAAAAATACGTGTAACCACACAAAGCTGCAAATGGCGCACAGCACCTAGCCGCAAATGGCTCACAGCACCTGACCACAAGCTCTTGCTTCACGCCACAAACACACTCTTCTGATAAGTTTTGACCTGCGCAGGGGACAATGGGTCCCAAGCTGCAGCAGACCGCAAGCCGTCATCACATCCCCGCAGCGACGCCGTCGACTGCAGCAGCCAACCGCACCGGCCAGCGCCCTCATGAGACACACGTTCTCATATACATACGCTCTCTGTCCCTTTCTACCGCCCACCCCGCCCATGCCACGCTCATCACCTACGCTACCTAGCCTACCACAAACACCACTGCATTCGTTTCTACTCGTGTTTCACTCATTCGTTGGCAGTGCTGCAGATCCCAAGGGACTGGGACACTAGACCGCTGCGCTGTAGCCCAAGGGCTTGAGACCTCCACTGACCGCATGGGAAGCTCCTCACAGCAGCGCCTGCTTGTATATCTCCTGGTAGCTCTGCGCCGACTGCGTCCACGACCAGTCCTGGCGCATGGCGCGAGGCACGAGCTGCGTCTCCCACCACTCGCGCCCGTTCCTGCGGGAGGGAGCCCAGCATGCCCGACCCCGTGAAAGCAAGCGGCCAGCAGGACACGGCTGGGTCCCGAAATGTACGAGCCAAGCGCTTTTGGTATCCAGCTGGTGTTACTCGCTTGCAGGCCAACGCTCCTCCGAAGTCAACCTGGAATCAGACCAGGGCAACGGCCCGCCCAGGGCCCCGGTGCCCACCTGTAGGCATCGATGGCCCGTGTCACCGCCGTGACCGCCGCCTCGGGCGTCATGTCGCGGAAGGTGAAGCCGTTGCGCTGGTGCTCGGGCACGGTGCTGTGCGCCACGTCGCGCACCGTGTCTGCCAGGCCGCCCGTCTCGCGCACGATGGGGACGGCGCCGTAGTGCAGGGCGATGAGCTGCGGATGGCGGGGCGGTCACGGGGCGGCGACGTCACATCTCGAGTGGAAGCAGGCACGTATCATGGCTGCGCAGCTTGGCTCACTGAGACGGCAAGGGGCTCCGCCCTACCTGTGTGAGGCCGCAGGGCTCAAACTTAGAGGGCATGAAAAACATGTCCGCCGCGGCGTAGATCCGGTGGCTGAGGGCCTCGTCGTTGCGCATGACAATGCGGCCGTCGCCGCCAGCCTGTAGCTCGCGCTGCAGCGCCTCCCACTCCTCCTTCACCTGCGCCAGGGAACGGGAAGGGCGAGGCAGCCCATTGTCAGGCGATCCGGGGCTGAGCGTCCGGTGGCGTGCGCAAGGCAGCAGAATACTACAGGCCCCCGGGCCCAGCCCAGCCGCCGCAAGCGGCACCTGCCGCCGCACCTTGGGCTCGTGCGTGTCGCCCAGCACCACCACCTGCGCGCCGGCGATGATGGCCGCGCGCAGGCCCTGAACCATGAGGTGAAGCCCCTTCTGCTCCGTCAGCCGGCTGCGGACGGAACGGCGAATGCAGGCGCGGCAACGCAGGGCATGGGAACAACGGTACACAACACCTCGGTCAGGACCACGCTCCACTGCTGCGCAACGCAGACAAGGGCATCGCAGCACAAGGCGACACACAGAATTGCTGCGAAAGGCGAAGACGAGCCCGAGCGGCCCACCTGATCATGGCAAGGAGCGGCCGGCCGTTGGGGCCCCAGGGCGAGCCGCCATTGCCCTGGGCGCTGCCGCTCCCGCTGGTGGAGGGCAACACGCCGTCAAAGGGCAGCCCCAGCTCCTGCAGCAGCGCCGCCTTGCAAGCACGCTTGCCGCTGATGTCCTCGGGCGTGTAGTTCGCCGCGATCTTGCCGTCGATGTGCGGGTTCCACACCTGCATTGTGGCACGCCACATGCCAGGCCGTTCCGCATGCCTGCCCTAACGCTGAAGCTCCGCAACACACGAAGCCCACACGGATCCTGGACCGTCCGAGCCCAAGCCCCCGCACTGTCGCCACCCTGACCGCCCACCTCGTAGTCCAGGCCATTGAGCACGCCCGCCACCTTGTGCTGGTGCCGCCGCACGTGGCCGTCCAGGCCGCAGCCGAAGTCGCGGGTGGTTATCTCCCGCGAGTAGCTGGGCGACACTGTCGTCACGCGGTCTGCGTACGCGATGGCGCCCTGTGTGTGGGCGGGGCAGGGGCACGGGGTGCAGCTTTGGGTGTCAGGTCCGGTGTGCAATCGCGCTGGCATGGCCGTGGGGCCGGCGTGCCGGAGCTGGGCGCAAGGTGGCGCGCTGAAGGGGCCGCGCCGCAACCGCACCTTGAGCATGTTGAGGTCGACGGTATCCGGCTGCGCGCCCGGCGCCATGGGCGCATCGCCGTGCAGCATCACGTCCGGCTTGAGCAGGTGGCCGGAGCGCGGGGCCAGGCCCAGGTGCTGCAGGTACGAGGCCTTGATGTGGCCCTGTGGACGAAGGAGCGAAGGGGTCATGGCGCGATTCGGAACACACATCAGAACATGGCAAGCTGTCGCGCCCTGTGCCTATGTGGCCTACGCCGGCCTGCAACCCCCCAAAAAAGCCAGATCCCATCGCTGCTTCCGACCCACCTGGTGTGCCATGTTGTGGATGGTCAATACGGCCCGCGTGCGCGACAGGGTCGAGGCCCGGAACGCCTCCTTGAGCAGGGGCACCTGCGGCGGAGAGCCAAGACATGCGAGGCATGAGCACCATACGCAGCAGGCGACAATGAGGTCGTTGCCCAGTAGAAACGGCCCGCGCGCCCAGCGGCAGGCCGTGGCGGCAGGCCTTACGGCGGCATGCACGCACCACAAGCGCGGACGGCCAGTCGTGGCAGTGGATGATGTCAGGCGCCTCGTGTTGCCGCAGAGCCAGGAATTCCAGCGCGGCCCGGCTAAAGAAGGCGAAGCGCTCTGCATCGCAGGCGTTGCCATAGAAAGCGCCCTTCCAAAACCACCTGGGGCAGGGGCCGCGTATAGGGTTTGGGATGAGTGGTGAGAGGCTGTCGCCCATGTGACTAATCGCTCTCGGTCGCCGGACTCACTGCTCGCCGCTGACGGGCTCGATGAGGTAGACGGGCAGCCCGTCCGCGAGGCCGCTCCAGACCTTGGTGTGCACCGTCTGGCCCTCCGCCGGCCCCCACCGGACCTGCAGGTCCGTCATGTGGCGCAGCTCCTGCACCTGGCCTACGCACGCAGGAGACACACAAGTTGCGATCGGCGGCCCACACGCCAACGTTATGCAAAACTAAAACAGGGCTCCATTGCTTCGGCCCATCACGGGCACATAGGCCGTCGTCATCTCATCCCAACACATTTCGGGCCCTACTCGGCCCTACCGTAGTCGATGCAGTGGTACTTGGGCAGGATAACCTCCGTGAGCAGCCCGGAGGCCTGGTGCGCCTTGGCCAGCGAGGCGACCACGTCGGCCAGGCCGCCCACCTGTGCCCGGGGGTTGGCGCACGGCAGAAGCCGGGAAGTCACGACTGAACAAAAGGCGTGGCTGCGAACAGCACGAGCAGTGGAACAGCCGCGACCCTGCGAGTTGGGTCTGGGCCTTGCCCACACCTTCGCGATGGGCGTCATCTCGCTGGCGATGTGCACGATGTTGAGCCCCGGCGGCCGCAGCCAGGAGCAGCGCCCCGCCAGCGCGCCCGCCACCGCCGCGTCGTCCCCAAACCGTACGGCCTGGCGCGGAGCAACAGGCGGCGCAGAGTTTGGCGGCGGACTCCCTTGCCGACTTATCCATCCGAGCCGATTCCTCTGGCGGCCGGTTTTCGTAGTAGCGATCCAGTCCATGTACAAGCTCGCGTGTTAGCGTCCTCAACATGCGTCCCTTAACCTGTCCCTCACCTGGTAGGCCTTGAAGGTGGCCAGGTCATGTTGCCACGCCAGCGAGCGGAGGAAGGTGCCCTGCAGCGCGCAGGGCACACACGGTGCTCGGTAGCAGGTAGGCGCGCCGCCGCAAGGTTACAAGGGCGCTGCAGCCATCCCTGCCCGAGTGTTAAATGCTGACCCACCTGCTCGGGTGTCAGCAGGCGCTTGGCCACCAACCCCTCCAGCCGCAGGAGCAGACTGCTTGTCTGCACGGGGTGGGTGGCAGATGATGCCTTCTCAGCACCATGTCAATGCTACGATTACCGCCGTTCATTCCGATGCATTCAGGCCCTGCGCGCCCAGCCCAAGCCCCGCCGCTGCGACCCACCAACGTCCGGGTAGACGCGTAGCTGGGGTTGAGCGCTGGTACCAGGCCCTCGCCGGGCGCCACCTCCACCGCCACGCTCCAGTTGGAGCCGCCGTTGTTGTCCCAGATCTCGTGGCCGCCCACCTGGCCCTTGAACACCATCTGCGCCTCCATGTGCCACTGCGCCGACAGTCGCGACGCGGGCACCAGGTACGTGCCCTGCCACACCTCCTGCACACGGCGGGGCAAGGGCAAAGACGGGGAGGGCAATTGCGAGGCTGTCAGCCGCGCTGATGAGTTAAAGGCTGGGGGCAACTGTACTGCAACGACGCGACCGTGTGGGCAACAACGCAGGGCATACATCACCCAGCCCGCCAAGGCCTTATTAAACATGACGATACACGGCCGGGCGCTGCCCGCGCTGGACGCCCGGGCCCAGCTCACCTCGTCGACCGACCCATCCGACCCACGCGGGTTGCTCAGCGCCACGTCCTGGGTATCCTTCCAGCCGCTGTGGCCCACGTGTGCCCACACCGCGCTGGCGCCCTGCAGCGGGCCGCCACGGCTGCGGTACAGCAGGCGCACCGCATAGGTGGGCTGGCCCACGCACACCTGCGGGCACGGCAGGGCGAGCAGAGTGAGAACGCCGATGGCAAGGCTCGTTGCAGGTGGCTTGTGGAGTGCTTGTCGCACGCAGGCCGTTGTAGGAGGAAGGATGGCGATGGCGGCGAGGTGGTGGTAGTAGGGGCGGCGACAGGCTGCGGCGGCCGATGCAGTAGGTATTGGCAAGACCTAGCGGTGAGACGATGGTCGAATTTTTACAGCTTGTTCGACGATTGATACGCGAGGGCCGCCCCACGCAACAGAGGGCCGCCCAACCTGGACGTTAGCGTCCGGCGTTGCACTGACGTCGCCGGGCGAGCACTGCAGCTGCACCGCCGGCGTCGTCTCCGAAGCACTCTGCACGTGCAGGGCATGGAGCGCAATTTATCACGCGAACAGGTGACTGCGCAACAACAGCGACGCTTGAGCTGCGCGCGAGCCAGACGACTACGCGGAAGACGGGGTGGTAAAGGTTCACGGGCGGGTGTTGCACAGAGCTAAACCCTTGATGCAGTCGCCGCACCGTTGGCGTAGCTTGCGTGGTTGAGAATCTGGCGACGTGCAAAGAGCGGCTGCCGTTGCGAACAGCACCACCGCCGTGTGCCGGCATGGAGCGTAGCACAATCGGGGACGGCACAGGCCGAGCTGAGCAGCCACGGTGCCGAAGAGTCTGCTGCATCTGCTGATGCATGCTGGCTAGGTGCTGTGTAGAAATTCCCTCGAGTCGCTGAATCGCCGGCAGCCTTAGCAGGAGGTAAACCGCACCGCAGGTCACGAGATGGCCAATATGGCTAACACCAGCAAGATGCGCGGCGACCCGTTTAGGTAGGGCTCGAAGCGGCGCGCGCCGAGAAGCTGCGTTGCGATTGTGGGCTTGCAGGCCTGTCTTAGGGCTACGTGTGCTAGGAGTTTATTACTGGGGATACGACACGAGCATTGATTGCCAAGTAGGTGGCAGGGCTTCGGTCGCTAAGGGGGGTCAACGCAATGTTGCGATGGACGGCAGTGGGGGAGCAACACCCAGAATGACTGACAGCTGAGCGCCTGCGCTGCCGCTTCGCAATTGATTGTATCTGTGTGGCATCTGTTCTGCTTCGAAGCCATCTGGGGTGCTGTGGCGGACGTGGCGAGTAAGGCTGTCCCTTGGGTCGAAGCTAGTGGAGGATTGCGAATGTGTCGCCGTGCTCTTGGTTCTTAGCGAAGTCGGCTGATGAAGTCAGCTGGGTGATGTGTGTAGACAGTGCCAGACAGCACCGGCTTCGGCTCCGGAGACAAAAGCCGGAGCTACGCGGAGAACCCCACCCCGCGAGCGCCAGCAGCGGCCTTGGTCCCTTTGGCGCAATCTCGCTACTCCATGCTCTCATTTACTGCCAAATTCTGCATCGTCCCAGTGGTAATCCCAGCGCGGTTGTGGACGCGGCCATCCCTGCACTTTCAAATGTGAGCGCAACTGGGGCAGAGGATAATTTGCGTGACATCTGTCATGCTCCAATGCCATCTAGGGTGCTTTGTCCAACGTGGTGAGCTTGGCTGTCCCCCGGGTCGAAGGGAGGAGCTGCAAGCGCTCGCAGCGGCGAAGGGCGGCTCCGGGCAATCTTGCTCCTCAACGCTCGCATGAATTACACGTTGCCTGCGCTGACCAGCTTTCACGCTGTGCAAGCGTCCCCTGCAGCGTCCCGCGCTCACGTAGCGCCAGCTGGGGTGTCCAGGGATATCCAGGGCCATTCAGGGACATCCGGGGGCACCATGTGTCCAGGAGATACAGGGGTCACCCCTGGGCAGCGCCTGACAGCGCAGCTTGCCTGGGTTTGCGCACACAGGAGTCTTGCAAATAGCACGGCCACGCTTCGGCAAGCAGCTCATTACAGCTGCACAGCTCGAGTGCCTTATCCTCATGCGCACATTCTGGTCATCATCATCATATCCTTAGGTTGCGGCGGAGCAGTAGCGCTGCCAGGCTGGGGTAGCACTGGCACCACCACCCGTGGGCTCCAGAACACCCGAGGATCCGCCTTTACACAGACGCCGCTACGTCAGGGGCCTGCCTGCTCTACATGACGCGAACAAACCAGCCGGACCCCTGCCGGACCAACCAGCCGGACCAACCAGCCGTGCGCCCTGCCTCTATCCCCCGTAGCTAAACATAACACATAGCCAGGCACCGTTGCGGTGCCGCTGGCGCTCCCAACACATGTCCAAGCGTCAGCACAGCTCATATGCGGCTACCATGTACCAGTCGTTCACGGTCCGTCACGTCGTAATGTCCACCGCACGCAGCCATGATTGCCACGCCCTCATGTGCACATATTGCCATCAATCCATGAAGACGAGATGCTCACTCCCATAGGCAGCCGTACGCCGGCGCCGTCCCCTCCATCCCCGACCCACAACCGCGCTCGCCTTCGCCCACGCTCAGAGGCCATACCTCAAATCACATCTCCTGACCCTTTCCCCCACCCATGCACGCATCAGCGCCCCATCCCGCCCAGCCCATGCGCGCCGCCAGGCGCCCAACCACTGAACACGCGTACGGTAACGGTGCTCCAAACGACAAGAACCCGAAGTTCGAGCTCCGTATCCTGCATCACAGCCTCCAGGCCTCGCGCCCCTTGCCCCCGGCCCCGCAACCGCCCTCGCTCACGCCAGCACCGCGCTGGGCGAGGCGCCCGCCAGCAGCGCCGCCGCCTCCTGCGTGATGCTCCTCTGCACCGCCGCCTCCTGCTCCTGCTCCTCAGCTGGCAGCAGCGTCCGCTGCATGGCCCCCTCCAGCCCTCCCAGCTCGTCCGCCATGGCCTGACGGGGGCGGCGAAGCAGCCAGATGGTCGTGCAGTCAGGCGCGCACGTGTTCACGCGGTGCCGGACATGGCGGAAGTTGCACAGCAGCTAATTGGCAATGAGCTTGTGCAGTATGGTAGGGCGTGCAAGGCCTGCGGCCATGCGCAATGGCTGTGCCGTCCGCCTAGGTGGTGCAGAGGAGGCGCACCTGCAGCGCGGCTACTTCAGACACTATACAGTCTATGCCTGGACACGAGTCAACCTGCTGTCCCATCATGCAGCCAAAGCGGTGGCGCACCTGCAACTCGGCATCCGGCGCCGACGGCGGCGGCGGCGACACCGCGACGGGAGCTGGCGGCGGCGCGGCGGCGGCCGCGGGGGCCGCAGCTGACTCGGGCCGGGAGGCCGCCAGCATGGGGGACATGGCCGGCGGCGGCGGCAGCGCGGCGACTGGGGTAGGCGTGCGTGCCGCACCCGGCGCCATGGGGATACGGGAGGAAGTGCCGGGCCGGATGCCTCCAGCAGGCACGGCAGCGGCGGTGGGGCTTGGGCTGGGCGCCGCTGCGGCGGCGGTAGCGGTGGCAGGGCGGCTGCTGCTGGGCGCCGCAGCGGCGGCGGCGGCAGGCGCCGCGGGGACGCTGGGGTATGGCGGCAGTGCCGTGGGCGACGCCACTCGCTCGCCGGCGGCGGCGGCAGCAGGCATGCCACTGGCTGGCCTTGACAGGCGGGCGCCGCTGAAGGGACACTGCGAGACGCGGGCAGACACCACGCGCGCGCTGTCCGCGGCGGCGGCGGCCGCGGGCACCGGTGCGTGCGCATCCGCTGCGGGCTGGGCGCCCGCCGCGGCGGCAGCGGCCTTGCTCGAGGGCGCGTGCAGCAGGAGGTCGTGCCTCGACTGCGCTGCGGCGCGCTCCTCGATCGCCCAGCGCGCCACCTCCGCTTCGTCCTGTGGGAAGGCGCGGGGCGCCGGTCCTTGTCAGGGCATCCATCCAACGGGAGCCGAGCACCGGATGCGAGACGCGGCCCAGCGGCGCGGACGCGCTACGCGGCAGGTGGGACCAGCCCGTCCGCTGGGCGCTGGGGCACACGGGGCCTGAGGCACTGGGACCCTGGGGACTGGAGGTCCTGGCGTGAGGCCCGTCCTGGGGTGAGGCCCGTCCTGGGGTGAGGCCCGTCCTGGGGTGCTGCAGACCAGAGCCGCTGGGGTGCTGGTGGGTCTTGAGGTCATGGAGGGCACGGGCCCTGCATGCGCTGTGCTGCTGTGCTTGCAGGCCGGGGAGGCGGGGGCCACGGCCGCGCAGCAGCTGCCGCACCTGGGGGCTGGGCGTGAAGAAGGCCGACTTGAAGGGCATCATGCGCCGCATCACCTCGGCCTGGATGGGCTGGGAGCCACACAAGCGAAGGACGCAAAATGCCAGCCACGTCAGCACGGCGCAACCCGAGACAAGCCGGCAGGCGGGATGGCCGCAGCGGCGCAACGCGCCGGAGCTGCACCACCAGGGCTTCACGTCTGCTGAGATGCCCCGCGGACGTGCAATTCCAAAGCAACCCTGGAGCGCAATGGCAGGCCCCAAGGATTGCAGACACCTAACAGGTGTTCAGCCCTGCCGCGGGCCATGCAGCGTGGCATCAAGGCCCCCGGATGGGCTGCAGCCGCCATGCCGCCCACCTCGGGCGCGCCCAGCTCCGCCATGGCCTGCTGGAAGTACTGCATGCCTGTTGGCGACAGGTAGGGCCAACGGCGGCGGTTCACAGCAGGCCGGGCGCCGGGGTACTTCCCGCTAGCGCAACCGGTCCGGGCCCACGGCGGAACCTCGCCTTGCAGGATACCAGTTATGTGGGTGCCAGGTTAACACGGGGGCCTGCTATTTACACCGCCGCTCCTTGGGGCAAAGTCACACGGTGCGCAGGGCCTCACGGCCCCCCGCGCCGCCGCGTTGCCGTGGCGTCAAAGCGCAGCGCCCGGGCATTCCCCAGCCATCCCCCGGCTGCCACACTCGCAGGCAGCAGATGGTTGCTCGAGGTCCGACCCCCGGCCGCACCCAGGTCAAAGTCTTCGGGGCTGTAGCCGCGCTGCTTGATGATGCGCAGATGCGCGATGCGGACGCTGCGGCCGACGTAGGGCATGTTGGGCGGCCCGAACAGCCTGCACGCCCACACAGCGAGCACGGGGCGTGCATGAGCGTGGCGCCGGCAACTGCGCGTCCGTGTCTGAGGGGCTGAAGATGTACTCAGGGGCCCTTTTACCGGCAAGTGAGACGCAGGCAACATCGTCCGGGGTTGGACGCTGTGCTGAACATAGACAGCGGCGCGTAAGCTTCTTCGCCGGCGGCTGGCATCCCATGGCCCCCGAAGTCTCGGGTTACATTACACCCTGGCGCGCGGCATGCGTGTATGCGTGTCGGATGTGGTGCGCACATGATGCGAAAGCAAGGTGAAGCATGGGAGGGAGGCAGGGTGGGCGGGCGGTCGCACCATGACACGAAGGCCGATTGCTTGGCGCGCAGGTGCACTACGTCTTGGTCGTGCAGGAAGAGGATGAGCCGCGGGTCCGCATACAGCTTGCGGTAGAAGAGCTGCACGCACATGGACGGGGCAGCGCGGTGCACAGCACAGCGGGGTCATGCCAGTCACGCGGCCTGCGCGGAGGGCTGGGTGCATGCCGGCTCGCGGGCTCGGCTCGGCGCGCAACCTGGGGACTGTTCCGGACTGATAGCATAGGATCGACGTAGTGCAGGGAAGTCTGCCGGTGCCTACGCCACGACGACTTTGTAACCCATCGCGGCGGCGACGGTGGCAGTCACGTGAATGGGCTAGGAGGGTTGCTTCAGCCTTTCGGGCTACGTCTCTAGTCCGGAGATTGCTGACTCATTCTTTAATCATTTGATACGCCACCATATTGACCAGCTTCGTCTGCCCGCGCAGCACCGCCCCGCGCCCACCGCTGCATGCCGCGATGGCCGCCGTGCGTGCTCGGCTTGCCGTACGTGTGCCCCCCGAAAGCGAGACGTGCTCACCTCGACCACCTTCTTGACCACGTCGGGCCCACCCACGCGCTGCAGCAGCGGCCCCGAGTTGCCCTGCGGCGGCGCCAGCGCAGGGCGCAGCAGGCTAAGAGTGGGACAAGAGTAGCTGCACTGAGAAGCGGTCGAAGCAGGCACATGCAGAAGAAATGTTAGGCAGGTGACACCCTCGCCGGCTTGAGCACGGCTGCGCAGCGACAGGTGTCGTACGGAGTACGAGGCGAGCAGCAGGATCCGGGGCCCGAGCTGGATTTCGCGGTGCTCCTGGGCGGGGGGGGGGCGCACCTGGCCAACTCCGCCTACTCCGCCGGTCTTCGCTATGTTGGCCTGCGCCCGCTGCCACTCCTCAATGCTGCGGACGGCCTCTTGGATCTCCTCCTGCGGGAGCAGCAGCAGCGCGCAAGCCCCAGCGAGGCGTGACATGGCTTTTCAGCCACGGCCAGCCTGTAGGGTTGGGAGGCTTCTCGGCTGCGGGCTGCGTTGGGCTGCCTATGGAGCCCTGTGCGCCGTGAGCGACCCATGCGCCCTTCGAGCCACCCACGGGCCGCCCATCAACCGCTCCCCCGCTGCAAGGCGGCCGTGGTGTGGTCCGGCACCGCTCACCGCTGTGACCAGGTGGGCCACGGCATCGGCCGCGTGCGCGGTGGTGCAGTTGTTGCCCATCCTTCAGCCCTAGGCGAGTCGGATATGTATCACGGTATGATGGAAGGCCGCCCAGACGCTGGCGAGAGCTGACGTCGCGCCTTCCGCAGTTTCCGGTCAACAGCGACTGCACGCTTGTATATGCGAGGTGCGAAACAATCATTGACTTGAATTGTGTGTTTTTGCGTAGGCCACACCGAGCGGCTGGCCTCAATCCCCACTTACGCAACGGCAAAACCCGTACGTCGAAAGCTCAGGCCCTCTCGCGGAGCTCGACAACTGCAATTGCTATGAATATCCAATAGTTATGCACAGCTGCCTGCGTCGGCTCGCAACCCAGCTGCGAAACTCACAAGAAGAACGTGTCGCTTTGCAGAGCCGCCCGTGCCGTCCTGTGCCGTCTTTTGCTGCAACTCACCGACGCTGGTACTGCGGCTCGCTGCTCAAAGTGCGTGGCGGTACCATGGGGGTACGCCCGTGTACGCCGGCGTACGTGCCAAACGATCTGAGCACGGGCCCGTAGGGTCGAGGACGGTCGAGGAGGGTCTTTGTGGGTTGAGAGGCATGTTCATTTCGGCGTGTTGCGCCTCAAGCCGTGCGTGCCCATGTCACTTGCCTCCCCTGCTATAGCATCCACGAGCATCCAGAGCGGCAGCAACCTCTGCAGGCTGCTGCACCCTGCCCTCAAGTGCAGTGACCCCGGCTGCGAGTCGCCCAACGTCTGTTCTCCTGGTTCCTGCCGCTTTCCTACCAGCCCTGACACCTTTGATCACAATCTTGACTCGGTTGCCTTGGCGCGATGCGTGCACCCGGCAGCCCGCGACGTACGTCATTCGAAACCACTGCGAGAGCGGCGGCGCCTAATCTTGAAGCCTTGCACGCATGGATTCTACCGCGTTGGAGGTCAGCGCTGTCGCGCCCGCTGCTGCTGTGAGACTCCTGCTGACCGTCTTGTGGCGGAAGGACACTCTGGCGACAAGAGATTCAGTAGGCGGGCAAGGGCCTGCATTGCAGCACTGGGTTACACAGGTGGGTCACAGCGAAAGGGACCCTGCTCCGCGCGCGCGTCCGAGGCTCTGCTGAGCCGTGGCGCAAGCCCGTGCAAAACAATACGGGTAGGACCACCATCACAACAACGGCACTATTAACAAGGGCGGGCGACAACAACCTCGGGTAACTGCCCCCCATCCCCCTGCGGGACTGTCGATGGGGGGCCTCTTGCTCACTCTCTCCAACGTGCTCAAAACCTCGCTCTTCCCTCGTCCGACCAGCCACGCCCTCTGTGTTTCACGGTACACGCATCGGCTCTCCCGGAGATCGCTCTGCCGGAGAAAGAATTCCAACAACCAGCACGAAAACGACCACGACCACCACATCAAACGGCACGGGCCGCCCGGGCTACTAGGAGCCGGGCATTATTTGGCACCGTGCCTCTGCATGCGAGCTGCCAGCCCAGCCGCAACCGCGGCCACCCGCCGTTAACGGCACAGCGCGTCCACGCGGGGCGCGGCACCGCCGCACCACACGCGCGACCCTCGCTCGCCTAGGCGGCAGTCACACGCGCATCATCCTCATGCCGTACGCAAACCTCCCCACGCACAGACACACATCACCCACACCGCCCACAACCACACCGGGCGCTAGCACTGCACTTCCGTGTACTAGCACTGCCGACAACGACCGCGTCCCACCCACGGCTGCCCTCGGCAAAACTCTTGCAGGGCCCTGGCGCCAGCGCCGCCCGCAGCCACCTCATATCGGCGGCGAGCGCGCGGCCGCTGAGTCCCGCCAGGCCACTCCCATACCACAAGCCTGCAAGCATCACAGACCTCAGCCCGAATCTCGCCTGGTCCCGCTCCGCTCTGCACCAGATAGCTGTGGCAATCCAGTGTTAGACCCCGGCCAAAGCACGGACTCACGGCACACTCGCATGCAACGGTGTGTTGCGCGACCGGCGGTGGAGCCGCTAGCGAGCGCACACAAACACAGCTAGCTCTTGCGTGTGTTAGCGCATGCCCCCCGTGCTCAACCGGCGCTCTCCGAACCACATCGAGCCCCATCCGCAACGAAGAGCCACACCCCGACACCCGACAGCAGCAGCAGCAAACGCCACGCGCCAGGCAGAGGCCGGGGCGGCGGCGCCGTGACGGCGCCACCCCTTTTTTGGCACACGCGCCGCAGCGGCCGGCCCCGTCATACGTCTCTCCAACAACCCGCTCACACCAAACCAAAAGGACCACGCAAAAGCACAAGAATGGGATGGGGGCGCGGCAAGAAGTCCCCCGCCGAGCCTCCATCAACCCTCTCCTCCATTGCCTCCCAAGCCGGGGCCGCCTCCACTTACGCGGAGGACGACACACCGAAATGCGAGAGCGCCCGCCTGCTCGGCTCGAGTCTCCTACGCGCCGCGACCCGCTGCGCTGGTCGCACACGCGATCACCTAGCCTCGCCTCTCGCTCCTGCTTCGCATCCGCAGCAGCCACCTCCCAACTCGCCACGGGCACTCCTGGCTACTGGCAGTCAGCTTCGCTGCCACGAGCCACGCCGCTTCCAGCAGCCAAGTGGACAGCGTCCGAGAGTTAGCTCAGCGCCACGGACCCGGCCGGTGAAGAGCACACACGAGCCCGAACACACGGTACGTACTAAAATGCACGCAGCAGAAAACTCGCGTCACGGGGACACAGTCGCAATCCAGCCCCACAACCGCCCGCCAAAGCAGCGGCGGCACACCACACCAGCGGCCACAGCAACCCTCGTCATGCAAGGGCATGCATAACTTCTTGCTCCAAACCCTCTTGAGCAAAACCGAAGGCACAAGAACCCAAGCCTCGTGGCCCTCGCACGCGCGCTCAGGCGCGCGCCCCACCGAAGGCCTCTCATCAGTGGCCTACCAACCTCTCCATGTGATCCTCGAGCGCGTATTCTCTCTGCTTACTTCGCGCCTCGCCCCTCCTAGCGAGCCCTCGGGACCGCCCCCACGCAGCGTCGCCGCTCGCAGCAGTGGCTGCCCTCAGCACACCACCGTGTCCTCAGAGCGGCGCAGGCCGCACGGAACAACCACGGTGCGGCATGCACGGTTCCTCGGCAGTACATGCCAGCACACGACCAGCTCTGCGAACTCGACCAATGTCGGACTTGCACTCGAAGGCAGAGCAGCCTGCTAATAGCCGGCCCCGACACAAAATCTCGCTCAAGCCCCTGACGTCTTCGCAGGCCTCTCAGGCGAAACGCCCCTCGTGTCCACTACAAAAGCCCACACAGGCGGCCGCACTCAAGGACCAAGCTTATCGCAGGGCCTCGCACCAGCACCGCGGCCGGGCCCCTTGCGGGGCCGGGCTGCAGCACGGCGCTCGCGGTACTGTCCCTCCCCCCAATCCGCGGCCTCCTGCATCCCCTGCGGTGCGCGCTTACATGCGCTGCACCAGCATGTTGGGCAGCGCGCCGAAGCCCGGAAGCGCGCCAGCGGGCGAGTCGAGGCCGCCGTCCAGGCTCATCTCGCCATCCTCCACCTGACGGAGACGGCACAGGCAAAGCACAGATGAGAGTTAGCGCGCGCAAGCAGGGACACAGAGGAGCGTGACGTGTGCGCTTCAAAGGCATACAACGACAATCCCGCTGCAGATGGTCGTGATTGGACCCCTCCCTACCTTGGGCATGGCGATGTCGATGGCGATGGTCGAGCCCTTGAGCCGGTGCTGGCCGTGGCTCACGACGCGCTGGATGGCGGCGTCCGTCTCGAACGTGACGAAGCCAAAGCCGCGGTGCTCGGCCTTGTTTTCCTTGGCCTTAGGCAGGTAGACGTCCATGACGTAGCCGAAGCGCATGAAGTAGTCCTTGACGTCCGCCTCGCTCGTGTCCTTGGTCAGCTTGCCGATGAAGATGCGCGGGCCGGCCCTGAGAGGGGAGCAGAGAGCAGTGGCAGAGAGGCGCGTCAGCACGAATGACGAGGAGAGCTCCAGCGCAGGCACGGACTGCTGCTCATATGGCCGAAGCATGACTCCTGAGCGCCACTTGACACAGCACCCCATCTCACCTGGCGTTGGCGATGGCGGGGTTCTCCATGCGCTTGAGCGTGGAGTCCAGCGACCGCCGGCCCGAAGCCGCCGCCATCATCTGCTGCACCGCCGCAGCCGCCCCCAGCTGGTTGAGTTCCTGCAGCATCGTCTGCCCGCTAATGCCGCTCAGCCCGCTGCTCTTCGGGAGGCCGTTGGACAGCAGGCTGGTGGCGGCGGCAAGGTCCGCGGCGGCGCCCAGGCTGACCATGGGCGGCATGCCGCTGAGGCCGTTCAGGCCGCTGCCGCCGAGCGCAGTCATGTGGGCGTTCACGCCGCTCACGTTCTCGCTCAGCGTGGCGCTCTTAGCGAGCGTCTGCAGCGCGGCGGTAGTGGCGGCGGCCGCGGCGGCGGCACTGCTGCTCGCGCTGTTGAGGCTGAGCCCCAGGTTCAGGCCCAGGGCCTGGCTGGTAGCAGCGCGCAGGGCGGGGTTAATGCCCTGAGACAGGCCTGCGTGGCGGTATCGGTGCAGCGAGTCAGCCAGCGCGCGAACGAAGAACGAGAGACTGGCGGCAGCGCGCTGCGGCAGGCCAGATGAGCGTCACTTCTTCGGGCGCCGAGCACCTACCGTTGCCGTTGCCCATGAGCGAGGCGCTCGTAGTGAGGGAGGTGGGGTTGAGGTCCATCAGGTCCATGCCCCCGCGCCCCATCATGCCCATGTCGCGCTCCTCGCTCAGCGAGCGCAGGTTGCCGAACGCCGCGTCGATGGAGCCGGGGCCGATGAGGTTGCTGCCCATGCTGAAGCCGGCCATGGGGGGCCCGATGATGCCGGATCCTGTGGACGGACAAAACAGTTTTGCAGGGTGGCGTGTTTAGTGAAGGGAAACCAACCGGTTGGTAGCAGAGCCCAGCAACCTCAGGTACCGGCCGTCGTTCCGGCTTACCGTTGTCGAATGACCGGCGCTGCCCGGGGCCCATCGGTAACCGCGCAGCGAAGAGGTTCTTAAGCGCGGTGGGCTCCTCCTTGGGGGTGGCGCGGTCGATGGCGATCTCATGGCCGTTCATCCAGTGCTTGACGGCCATGACCTTCTCGACCGAGTCCGCCGACGCAAACGTCACAAACCCGATGCCGCGGTACCCCTGTTTGGAGTGGTCCTTTGGCATGTAAGCGTCCTGCAACTTGCCGAAGCCCTCGAAGTACTGGCGGAACTGGGCCTCCGTGACGGAGGGAGGGATGCGGGCGACGAAGATGCGTGTCGTGCGCGGCGGCGACGGCTCACCCTGCGAGGCAGCAGAGAGCATGCATGAATGAGATGCAGTGCAACCAAGATGAACAGCAAGCGAGCGCGAACAAGCCGAGCAAGGCTTTCTTAACCGTCGCTGTCGGCGCGCCCGGAACGCCAAGTCCGCACCTTGGGCAGAGCCACTTTGGCCTCGCATCGCCGCCCGTCGATCGTGTGCTCTACTGTCAGAGCGCGAGTCGCAGAAGAGGCCTCGAGGAACGTCACGAAGCCGAATCCCCGGCTCTTGCCGGTGTAGCGGTCCTTCATGACCTCGGCGCACTCCAGCGTGCCGAACTGCGAGAAGTACATCTTGAGGGTCTCCTCGCTGTGGGCAGAAGGGCAAGCGTGCGCAAGGTAAACAAAAAGGCGACCGACCGACCCGAGATATTTATTTTTGGACGACCCGCGCGCACGGTCAGCGCATGACCTCCGGCTCTGGCAGCGTGCTTTGCATGTTGTCATCAAGGGCGCTGTCCCGACTGGACGCGGCGAAGACTCACGAGGTCTCCCAAGGGAGTCCCAATATCGCCAGCTTGCGGGGCTGCTCGCCGTCAGCGGACACCATGCTTGGTGTAAGCTCCATGGTCTCCTTATCCATGTTATACAGCGGCTCGACCAGGTTGCCGGACGTTGCGGGCGATTGAACCGCGAGAGTCGGCAGAGGGTGTCGATGCGCAGGTGTTAGCTGCGTCTCATCCACGACTATGTAAGCGTCGTATGTGTCTGAAAGGGAAAAGAGAGTCAAGGGCAAAAGGGGAAACCAAGCTATTTGTAGGCTCGGGGGCCGCCCGATTGCAATTTTTGGAGCGCGAGAAACGCCCCCTGGCGTTCAGGTTCTAGATAGAACGCAATCATGGCTTAGCCTCTGCAAGACGCTCGGCGGCCAGCGACCGAATGACAAGGGTCGCCACAGCGGTTGGGGGCTGGAGGCCGCACCTGAGCGCAGCTCCAGCGCTTCAATTCAGAACAGTTCCCACAGACTGCGACAGGCTTCGTGGGGCGGGGCCTTGCTGCTTGCTGCAGAAAAGCGGCGTGCGGGCTTGTATCAAATTGAGCTAGGGAAGGGCGGCTCACTGCTCTGCGGCAGCGGTGATGTATAGCGTGCTGCGACGTGGGCTTTGACAGGCTCTGCACGAGTGGGTGCAGCGTCTTTGCAAATCGCGAATGATGCAAATCATCGTCGGCGAGATTTAGCTCCGTCGCCAGAGCACATCAGCTCCCGTTTCCCACACCACCGCACAGACACATTCACGTTCTATGCTACCAGCAATCGTTGAGACCTAGAGGCACGTGTCTGAAGGGAGCGACCCATCCCCCAACTTCAGTTGCAGCGCGGCGCCTGCGCTGCTTACTGCGTCCTATAGGCGCATCGTGGAGCCCTGGCGCCGCGGCGTGCCCGCCGGCGGCGTGCCGGTGGGTCGTGGCTTGTGCAGGCACAACCCCGGTGCTGCCGGCCCCTGCCAGGCTCTTGCACACGCATGTTCGCTTCCGTTGTAGCCCCCAACACGTCGGATGCTGTGGCCGTTCGGAATAGTTGGTCAGGCTTTGGTGCCCCCAAGTGTCCGCAGAGGCTGGGGTGCCGACCAGCGGCCGCGCCGCCGACGGCCCGTCGAGCGTGGCGCAGTCGGGGTTGAGCAGACGGCCAGGCAGTGGCGGCGGGCGTGCAGGTAGTGCGGCCTGCAGAACGGCGCCACGTAGTACCAGGAGGACCTCCCGCTTCGGACGGCAGCGACCGCACCGCCCCCGGGGTCGCCGTAGCTCGCCCACATGAGCTTTATCACAGCCAGCTCGTATTCCCTCGTCACGACCGTGTAGTCGTCGTCAGGCACCCTGCCCCTGCCTCGCTGCCATGCCGCCGCCGCTGTAAGCGAGGTGTGAGCCACTTTCACTCCTGGGTCTGGTGGCATTGCTTCTCGCCCAGCCTGGCACAAAGATGATTAGCCGCACCTGTTGCCTGGGGCGCGGCTTGCCTGGCAGCGGCATACGTGAGCCTGCAGGCCCGTACTGCATCGCTCTTGCGCTTTGAACCCCCTCTCCCCCACTGTACCGGTATCTTTTGACACCACTACCGATTAGACCAGCATGGCTCTCGCTGTATCTGGTGTGTGCACCGCGTGGAGTTCCGTCGCCTGCGGGGCCTGGTCGGGCTTTGGGCTATGGCGCTCGTCGGGGGACCCAGAGCATCGCGGCGTGCGTCACAGCCGCTCACACGGCACCCGGGCATGCGACCTCATGGGCCCCGGGATCGGGGCGCAGGCAGCGTGCTGGCGGCCACGTCTTGGCGGCGCTCTGCTGTGCAGCCCGCTCACCGCGGGTGTATAACCATTCAATCTTTCCTCCTTTTGTGACTTCGTTCTAGTTTATCATAATCTTAGCCCACAAAAAGCCCGCTCACCGTGGCGTTGCGCCATCGCATACGAGCGCGCCTGTGCGGCCCCACACCTGCAGCCTGGAGCCACGCCACATCCGCAGATCCGCTTCAGCTCCAAGCACCCCCGGCAGCACACGGCACGAACCGGGAGGCCTCCTCGCACGACACGGGCTCACAGCTCAGGGCTTCCGTTGGTACGTTCGCTCCCAGGCATGGCCCAACTGGGGGTGACGCGTTCCAGCATTACAACGTTGCCGTCATCACCCGGCTTCCTACATTACAAAGTTGCAGGCAGCACGCGGCTTCTTGCGCGCCGCGGTGTCCCGGACAGGCGCACACACGCACACATACACACATGCCCCGACACCAAGGCCAGCAAGCCAGGCCCGCAGCGGTTTCGTGCAGCGGGCCTAGGGACCCAAACGAGCACGAACAGCTCATGTGGTCCGGCGCAACTACACAGCGACATGAGCCCCTTGCACGGAAACGCTCCTACGCCGGAGCGGCGGGGTGCGCATGTGGGCATAGAAGCAAGATCCACGAAAACACGAAGACCAAGGCACAACTACAAAGAGGCGCCGCCGACCCATCACCGCGGCACCTAACCACGAGCATACCCGCACAAAACCATCACCGACGTGAGCACGGCGCGCAGCTCGGGGCCGCAGTCGAAACCATCAATGCTGCACATTCGCATACTGCTACAAGGCGCGGCCGCAGCCTGTCACCCATCGCCGGCCGGCCACGTCCGCCTCGCTGTCTGCACCCGCCAAGCCACGCCGCGGCTCGCAGCCGCCAGCCACCGCCGCGCAGCCGTGCTTCCTGCCCACCGCCCTACCGCGCCGCCCTAGCTGCCTGTGCCTAGCCACCCCTGGCCCCAGTCCACACGTGGGGCCTGCTTAGACCCCGGCAGTCACATAAATTCCGTAGGTCCCAGCCTACGCCTAGCCCAGCCTCTCCAGACCCCGGCCTACGCTACCAGGCCCCTGCCTACGCTTGCTCTGCTGTCCTAGCCTTCGTAAGCCTACGCCCCCCTAGCCCTCCTGACGCTGCCAGCCCTAGGCCGATGGTGCCCCCGCCAGGTCCGTGTCCAGGCCAAAGCCCAGCCCCGGGGCCCCCAGCTCGCCCGCGGGCGGCGGCAGCAGCAGCTCCGGCAGCCCGCGCTTGGTCTCCTCGTACTGCTGCTGCACCAACCTGCGGCGGCGCCCAGGGCCGAGGGCGGGCGGCAGGGGCGGGGCGGTGGCGGCGGGGCAGGCCGCGGGTATGAGTCCGGTCCCGGCGCACGACCCAGGGCCACGGCATGGCCCGCACCGGGGGATGCCGACACCAGCGGCGGCCGCGGTGCCGCGGCGCGTGAGGACGCGGCCTCGAGGGGCACGTGGCTGCGCAGGCTGCGTGGCGGCCGCCCGGGGCCCGGACGGTACTCACTCGGCGACCGGCAGCGACACGAACACGTCCACGCCGGCCTCCAGCGCCAGAGCCAGGGCGTCCGAGGGGCGCGAGTCCACGGACACGAGCACGGACCCGGCGCCCGAGCCGGCCGCCGGCGCGGGGCTGGCCGGCGGCGGCGCCGACCAGGGGCCTCGGCCGCCGCCGCTGCGCGCTGCGCTGCCCGACGGCGCCGGCTTGGCAGGCTGGCTGAGCACGATGCGGGCGTAGAAGATGCCCTCCACCTGCGGAGCCCCCGAGCACGGCGGCCGACGGGCGACGCATGGGCGGTGAGCGGCAAGCGCCCGTGTGCGTTGGACGCGGGTGGTGGCGGGGGTAGAGGGACGGCCGACAGCGTTGGACCAAGCTGCACCACGCGCCACCGCACCTGCCGCGTGATGACCACGCGCTCCAGCTTGCCACCCAGCGCCTGCGAACGGCGCGGGCCAGGGGCCAGGGGCCAGGGCCGCCATGCCGGCGCGCACCGGTTGACTCCCAAGCGGACTATTGGCCAGCTGCTGACATCACAGAGATGCACGCTGCCCCTCGGCGTCACAGTCGGCGCCGCCAAGGGGCCCCAGCGTACCGCACTGCGGCTGTGCGGCTGTGCGAGCCAGCGGGCCGGGCTGGGGTCCCGTGCCGCGTCCCTACCCACCTCAAGCGTGCGGCCCCAGGTGGTCAGCAGCCCGGGCCGCCGGCCTCGCATGCCGCCCGCCGCGTTCACCACGGACCGCGCCTCGGGCAGCCCCACCAGCAGGCTGCGAGGGCGGCGGTGGGCACGGGGCATGGGGTGGAGGAAGGCGAGGGCCACCGTGTACGCTGCGCCGTGCGCGACCCCGCCACTAGGCTGCTGCTGCTGCTGGTGAGAGCGCTCGGCCCGTTGTGGGCGCGCACAGCGGTGGCGGCCCATGGCGTGCGCGGCCAGGGCTGCGCGCCGAAGCCGCCGCGGGCGCTGGGCCCTTGCTGCACAGGCCCGGCGCAGCAGCACCGGCACCAAGCGAGGCCGCGCCCGCACCTGAGCGGGTGCTCGTACCGCTCCAGCCCCAGCACCACCACAGCCTGCGAGCGGGGCGCAGAGGGCTTGTCTCCCCCGCACCGAACCACCGCCGCCACCCCCGCTACGCAACCCGCCCCCAGCCCACGCCGCCCCTACGCCTCCCGGCTCCGCCCGTAAGCACGCCAGCCGCAGCCGCCCCCTAACGCGGCCCGACCCTCTGCCTGGCTTCTCGCCTGCGCCTGCTGCGGCAGGACGGCAATGCTCAGCAGCTTGGCCACAGTGTACTGGTCGCCGGGGTTGCCCAGGCCGTCAAAGCCGCCCGCCAGGCCTGTGCGCAGGTCTGGCTCGGGTTCGCCTGGAGGTTGGGAGGCGCCCAGGGTGTCTTGCTGGACGCATGTGATGAATTTCAGCTAACAGAGACACAGGCTCACCCCTCGCTTTTGCGTGTGGCAGAAGGGGTTGCGTGGGTGTAACGCGCGGGCGACTGAAGCGGCGGCTTGGGAACCTCAACCGTGCCGGCGGCCGCACCTATCGCGCCCGCCGCTGAGCCGTCGGCCTCGCCCTCGGCGCCGCCGCTCGACGCCAGCTGCTGGCGTGCGTCCTGCCCGGCGCCGGCGCCGCCACGCCCGCCGCCATTGCCGTACAAGGTGTTGCCGTACACCTGCAGGAGCCTGTCGCCCGGCTGCGCCACGTACTCTGCAAACAGGTCGCCCGTGTCCGCATCACGGAAGCGCCATGGATGCGTCTGACCAGGCGGCCGAGGGGGGCCAGAGGAAGGAGCAGGGTCGGGGCGCCGCCACGCGAGTGGGCTGGGCGAAGCGCCCGAGGGTGGCAGGCACACGGGGCGGCCACCCGGCGACCCAGCCGCTGCAAGTTATCCGAGGGCAACGGCATGCGGTCCCGCACGGCCCCGACCCCTGATGGCGACCACCCTTGCGACGAGCCGCACCGGCACCTGCCCGCCAGACGCATTGCCGCGTCGCCCCTCACACCTCGAAGGTGTCGACCGTCCACTGGTGGCCAGGTGGAATTGTGGTGTACGTCTCTTCATCGCCATCATAGTTCAACCAGCGCGCCTCCAGCCTCCGGCCGCTGAGGTTGCGGATGGTGAGCACGCAGGGCTGGTCCGAGCGGCGAGAGTGCAGCGGCCCGTGCAGAGTGGTGTCTGCCGTGGCCGGCAGCGGGGCGGCCGGCAGCAGCGCCAGGCCTAGAGCAGTGGCAGCTCCCGAGAGGAGGGCGAGGCGCCGGGAGGACGGCATGGCAGGTTCCGACTGCGCAGGGGCAGGCGCTGGTGCCGTGTCCCCCCTGGTGTCCACCGGCACGGGTGTCGGCGTTCGGTACCCCGCCGCAGCAACCACGCATCGTGAGGCCTTGCGCCGCCGCTCAACGGCTTTGAGGCTGCTTCTTGCGTGCAGGGCCATGGCGTGAAAGCGAACAGCGCGGTCAATGGAAATGCATGCTCGGCACCCAGCTGTCGGGCGATTGACAGGCCGCGCAGTGTTATTGGTTATCTATCGCCTTGCAGTGTTGCTATACGCAGCGCGCAGAGGCACAGCGCACAGGGTAGATGCCATCGAAAGTTGCTGGTCCTCATTGCCGAGCCTAGCGCGAGCTGTGCGCACCGGCCCTGATGAGAGCCCCGCTGCACTACCAAAGCGAACGTAGGATACTCCCACGACCTGCTCTACCTCTCAGACCAACTATCTGCCATTCCACACTGGCCAGTCGCGAACCCTTCCTTCATACACCAGGGCCCGTTTCAACTGCTTGCACACAAATATCACGAGAAGGGACGAGTCTCGGTTTACACGGCGTGGTGGCGCGTGGGCTCTGAGCCGGAGCATGGCGGGGCTGCTGGCCGCGCCCAGCCCCGGCCCCGGCGCCGTTGGGAAGAAGCCCGCTCGGCGATGCGCTGAGGTGCGCTACAGCCGTCCCACCCTCCGGGGCAGGACCCAGCGACCAGCGCGAGGAGCATACAGCCACCCGCAATAGGCCAGTCGCAGGGCCGGGCTTCCCGCTGGCACCCGGCGACGTGCCCCACGGCGCACACCTCACCCAGGGCCCGACTCGACCGGCAAGGTCGCGAAACGCACCCCCGATCTCCGCGAATGCCGTGCAGGTCTGCCTAGAGCTACTGTGCACCGAGAGCGTGCGCCTGTTCCACGAGAAGCAGAGCGGGCCCGCCGCGGCGGCCGCTCTGGAGGCCGTGGGCTTCCGCGTGGGGCAGCAGCTGGCGGAGCGGTGAGCCGAGGATGGGAACGGCGGAGCGGGACGGGGACGGCAACTGGCCCTGCCGGCACTCACTCGCTCGGCGCCGCGACCCGCCAGCCGCCAGTCAGGGTGGCACTACAGCTGCAGCACAGCAAGCCATCCGCCGCCGGGGTCACAGGGGCACCGCCCGCACCGCACCTTCACACTCGCCTGCCGTCGCTCGCACCGCTCGGGGAAGCCCCGCCGTGTGGGCTCGGGTACCTGGCCAAGCCGTGCTGCACCGCCCCCGCCAAGTGCCGCTGCGTGTCGGCGGCTTCGTTCCGCCGGTCCCGCGGGGCCTTCCATGGGGATCGAGGCCGGCAAGGGTCCTCGGCCCTGTGACCATCCGCCGACACGCCGGCTGCCCTCGCTGGCCGGCTACCCCCGGCGCCCTGCCTCCGCGCCCACCTGACCCCCACCCCTGCCCGGCTGCCCCCGCCCACCCAACCCCCTGCCAGCTACACGCGCGACAAGCCCCGGCTGGGCGACACGCTGGAGATCATCAAGTTTGTGTGCAAGGACTTTTGGCAGGCGCTGTTCAAGAAGCAGGTCGACAACCTCAAGACCAACCACAGGGTGGGCCGGGCCGCTGGGCGGCGGCCCCAGGAGGGCTGCTACGCGCTGCTGCCGCGCGGCGCATGAGCCCCCCCCAGCTCCGGCCACGGTGGCAGACAGCTGGCCGTGGGCGGCCCCTTCCCTGCCCCCGGCACCGGGGCGGGCCTCGCATGCCGTGCCTCGACGCCGACAGTCGCAAAGCAGCCCCACCCGGCCCCACTACCGCTGCTCGAGATCGCAGCCTGGCGATGCCTTGTACCCGTGTCGCCCTCCACGCGCCGCCTCGCCTGGACACCGTCTCAACACCCACGCTCTACCCACATTGTACCACCCACGCTCCTTACGCTGCACCTCCCTCCTCCCCTCCTCACGCGCCCTGGCCCCCGCGGCCTGCTCCCAGGGTGTGTACGTGCTCCAAGACAATGGCTTCCGCTGGCTGCAGCGCCTGGCGCCGCCCGCGCCCGGCTCCGACCCGGCGCGCGAGGAGGCGGCGCGGCAGCTGGCGCTCAGCTACCTGCACCTGCCCTGCGGCCTGGTGCGGGGCGCGCTGTGCCACCTGGGCGTCAGCTGCACCGTGGAGGCCGACCCCAAGCAGCTGCCCAGTTGTGGGTGACCGTGGGCAGGGAGGGTGGGCTGCCCTGGGGTTGGTTACCTGGGGCTGCGGTGGGTGTGGGTGAGGCGGGGCGCAGGGGTGCTGGGGTCGGGAGTTTGCTGGGGGCCGGCAGCGCCAGGGCGCCCGCGTGGCGGCTGGAGGGCGGCGTTGGGCGCCTGCGCCATGCGGGCACGGAACCAGGACGAAGGCGTTGGGGGGCCGGCGCGTGTGATCGGGTCGGCCTTGCGGGCAGAGGCGGTGGTGGCACTGACGCGCTTTGCGGGTGTTGCCCGGCCCTCCCTGCCCTCCGCGCAGGCACCTTCACGGTCCGCATCATGACATAACGCCGCCCGCTGCTGCTGCGGCGCGTGGGCCGCGGCTGGGCGGGCGGCGCCGCGCGGCTGCCAGCCCGCGCAAGCAGCCCGCGCGGGGGGTGCGCTGCGTGCTGGCCGTCTAGGGCGGCTCGCGCGGCGTGAGGCGGTCACAGGTGGCAGGGGCTGGCGTGGCGGTGGGCCTGGAGGGGGCCGGCGGCGGTGGAGCAACGCGTGCTGGTGCGTGGCGCCGTACGCCGGGGGCCCAACATGTGGGGGGGGGCTGACCGTCACGTGCAGCCGCATGCTGGGGTGCCGGAGTTGGGTCGAGGCCGCCCACGCTGTGCCGCCCGCCCGCCCGCCCGCCGGGGGCTGCATGCCGGCGCCGGTGTGGCTGTGGCGGGGCGGGCGTTGTGTGCTGCTGGTGGCTTCTTGCATGCGGCCAGTCGATGGGCGCTGGCCATGCTGCTGCCTGTGATCAGCAGGGGGATGTGTCGGGGTGTGCTGGGGGAGGAGCCGGCTGGTAGGCCAACTTCACCAGAGGGGGCTTGCTGTGTGTGGGCGGCAGCGGCACGCTGCAGGGGTCCACACGCACACACGCACACATATCCCGCCCCCCCCCCATGATCGTTGGGGTGAATGGCCTTGCGTCCCAGTTGCGCCGGCGGTCGAGCCCGCGTCGTGTGCAAGGCTGAGGGTGTTCCTGTCTTTCAGCAGTGTGAACCAGCGTGGCAGGCGTACCTGGCTGTGTGGCCCGGACCTGGTTGGGCCGTGATCCTTACATGGCCCAAACCGCTGTGTAAAGCTGGCGTTCGCGGCAGCAGCTGCACTTACACGCCATCAGCCGCACACTGAGGCAGGGGGCAGATCAGGGCCACGCACCACAACGCAGCTGTTCTCCGCCAGCTGTTCCCCGTGCCCTGCGCCGCTTTGCACTGCGACGCCGCGCCACTGAGCTGGCACCCTTGCACCCGGCTGCGGACCTGCGGTCTGCGCACGCCGCACGCCGCACCATAAAGGAAGCTCTCTCCGAAGCTTACATATCGGCTTGACAGCGCCAGGCAGCGCGCCTCAGGCCGGCAACAAATCGGGCACTACAGTGCAGGGCTCGCGCTGTTATGTGCGCACCCCGACGTGCCGCGCCGTACTGCGCACGCCAGCCACAGCCCCACGTACAGTCGCATCAGCCCATGCGGCATTAACTATATCGCAACGCAACGCCATGCGCCACACGGCGCGTGCTGGCGCTGCCGAACATCGGGTTACGCCTCAGCTCGGCCTCACACGCAATGCGCTCAAAACATCTCACATGAGGCCGAGGAAGAAAGGTCACTCAGTCCCGGCCTCCAACCTGCAGCTGAGCCTGGCCCCACGGCCGGCCCCGTCTCGCCTTGCACTAAGGTTCTGCCCCCTGCCCCCTGCACGCGCCAACACGCTCCCCTCCCGCCAGCAGCCGCCCCTCCCGCCACCCCGCCGCATGCCCACGTCCCGCCCCGCCTCCCGCTACAGCTGCCGCCGGCCCTGCTCCTTAGCCGCCACCTCCGCCAGCCGCGCCTCCCGCCAGCCCGGCACCAGCTTGACCAGGAAGTGGCAGCGGTCGGGCGGCCGGCCCTGGGTGTGTTCAAGTGTTGAGGAGGCCGGAGGCCGGGCGTGGGAGGGGGCCCAGGGGACCAATCAACAGGGCCTGGGCAGCAGGGAAACAAACACCACTGCTGCGAGGGAGCGCCCGGCTTAGGCTGCGGATGCGGCTGAGCGGCTGGGTCAACATACCAGCGCCACGCCCCCCTGGCATACGGCGAGCGCCCACGCGCTGCCGAGTGCCTTGTGCTGCCGCGGCCCCACCTGCAGGTATGGCATGACGGGGTGCTCCACCACCCCCGAGTCCTGGTAGCCCAGGCTCTGGTACAGCGACTGGCGGGCAGTGCGGCGGAAGGGAGGCAGGGAGGGGTCGGTGGGAGGCGCGCCGTGCACGACGGCCGGTCGCGATGAGAGTAACGTCTTGGATCAGGCCATCCACGTGCTTCATCGAGCCCTCGGACCATAGCGCAGCCCCACCCCAAACCACGCGCCCTGCTCCACCGCACCCAGGCCACGGTCTTCTTGGGGTTGCAATGCAGCCCCACGGCGCGGCAGTCCCACTCCGCCGCCAGCGCCTCCGCCCGGGCCATGAGCTGCCGCGCCACGCCCCGCCGCCGGGCCGCCGGCGACACCGCCACGTTGCTCACGTAGGCGTAGCCTGAGGGGCGCGTGCGTGCGAGGGTACGGCCACGGGGTCGGGAAGGGGCCGGCCGGAGCGTGTCCAGCGGTGCTGCTTGGGGTGCTGCTTGGGGTGTGGCGACTGCGCAGGGGGGTGGGGGGTGGCGACTGCCTAGGTGAACCGGTGCACCGGTGTACCGTCCACAGCAAGCGCCGGGTGTTCCGAGGCATGGCCGGCCCAGCACTGGCCCCACCACGCCACCGGGCGCGGTGGTCCACCGCTGCCAGGCCCTTCGCACCGTCGCGGCGGTACCAGCCCACGGCTCCGTCCTTACGCCAGTCAAGCTCCCTCGCCGGCACCAGGTCGCCGAACGAGTCCACCGCCGCCACCCCCACCAGCCCCGCAGCCTGCAGCACCACGCATCGGCCACCGCAGCAGCAGCAGCAGCAGCGGCGGCGGAGTGCAGCGGCTGTCAGCGGCTTACGCAGGAGAGGCAGTAACACGCCGGCAGCACGGCGGCTTCAACGTCGGCAGTGGAGGTGCCGCTGCCGCCGCCGCCGCAGCGGCAGTGGCAGCGACGGCCCGGGAGCCCACCCGGCCCGCGGCGCCATGCGATGCAGGGGCAGCAGCAGGGAGGGCAGCCCGGGCCGTGGCGCCTCCGGGCCCCGTGTCCCACCTCGGCCGTGACGCCCAGCCCCTCGCGCACGCGCGGCGGCAGCGTTCGCAGCAGCCACCAGACGCTGCTGGGGAAGGCCGCCGACGCGAGCGAGCCAGGCGCGTCGGCGGCCGCCTGCGCCGCGGCGCGGAGGGAGTCCAGCGCGGCCGCCTGCTGCTCGGGGGTGGCGGGCTCGGGCCCTTCGAAGGCCAGCAGCAGGGCCGAGCTGCGGCGGGGCGGGCGACACCCCAGGGAGTTAGGCTCATATGGGTCGCGTTGCGAGGGGCCGGGGCGGCGCCCTGCTGCCGCTGGGGCCCACTGAGCGCTAAGCCAGCCGAGGGCGGCCCGCCAACCTCAGCAGAGGGAGCGCGGGTGGCGCTGCCGCGGCCTGCGTGCCGTCACCCTCGGGTTTCACTGGCCCCGTGTCACCTCCCTCGCCGACGCACTTGCCGCCGCCGTCCCGCGCGATGCGGTCGTTGATGGTGAGCGCCGCGATGCGGTCCACGCGGAGACCCAGGCCCTGCGGCGCCACGGCAGCGAGTGGAGGGTGGGTGACGGCAGCGTTGTGGCAGTGCAGAAGGTCGTGCATCCTCATCCTCAGCAGCAGCCGCTTGGGGCCCTCCCGGACTGGAGCGCTGCCGGGCAAGGCGGCCGCAGCACCTGGGTGGCAGCCGCCCCCACACGTGGATCCCTCCGGGCACCGGGCAGTGCCCACCTTGGCCACCTCCTTGTCCGTCACGTCTGGCGCGAACACCTGTTGGGCGGCGGAGCGCGGCCGACGGGCGTTGGCGACGCGTGCGGCGGCGAGCGCGGCCGTCTCACATTGTCAGCCCCGTGTGCTGGGACAGCTGGGCACACAGTCCATCGCCCATCTGCGGCCCCAGGGCCCCTTGCTGACCACACGGTTCTCGTCGTGGGCGACTCACCCGGCAGTGCAGGTCCGCTGCCGGCCAGTAGTCAAGTAGCTCAGCGGTCCGGATGTGGATCACGGAACCGGGTGCCGAGGCGGTGGGGCTGGCGAGCTGACCGCCGTGTGCTGCTTGCGAGCCCGACACGTCCGTCCCTGCGGCCGAGGGCCGCTGCAGGAGCTTCGAATGCAGCTGTCGCGGGCCGTGGGGAGCCCGGCCTGCAGCTGGCCATGGCGATGACGAGGCGCGGCCGGGGGATGGCCGGGTCGCAGGCTGGGGAGCACGCCGGGGGCTCCCAGCCGCGGCGACTGGCACGCTGGCGAGCCCCGATGCGCAGTGCATCTTGTGCGCTGACGAAGGATACGGATGAATCTTTCTGGCGCTGTGATGACAGGCTAGAGGCTGCAAAGTGTCGGTGATGGGCGCATGGCGCGTCGATGGGTACTGCTGGGCGAGTGATTTGCAGCCAGTATCGCTGAAATGCCGGCCTCGCAAGTCAAATAGCTCACAGTACAAAACAGGTTGCGTAGCTGGCTGGCGCGCAAGCAGGGTTGTGCGTGCCGGAGAAGTCCGCCCTGCAGTGAGCTCGCGGCGCTAACGACTGAGATTACAAGCTACACGAGCATGCATACACTCGGCGGATCTCGCAACAGCTCTGTGTGTTTCGGGGCACACACCCGTTCACTCTCGCCTCAAGGCTCCTGCGCCCCGCAAACATATCTGTACACATCGACCATTCCTCCCCGGTCTGCGCGCCGCCTGCGCGCCATCACCACCGCCAAGTCAAGCGCACCCCAATGCGTGGTCCGCTGTCACTGCGTTTAGTCGAACCCTACATAACGCCGCCCCCGCCCGACCCCCTCGGACTCAGAGCCTTGCAAGCCCTGCAGCCGCTTCCTTACCCCAAGTTCCCCATGCCACCCCATCCAGCCCCTGACTGCCCCCACCCACCCCAACCCTCACGTCGAGTTGAATAGAATAGCCCTCACGCCGAGCCCTTGCCGCCGCTGGCGCCGCCCGCCGCCGCGGCCTTCTTCTTCTCGGCCGTGTACTTGTCGGTGGCGAGGGTGTAGAGGTAGGTGCCGCCAATGGCCACGAAGGAGCCGACCCAGTTCATGAGGCTGACGGGGTTGCGGAAGAACATGACGGACGACACCACCACCGCCACGCGCTTCATGGTGTTGCCCACCGAGAAAGTGACGGGGCTGATGCCCTGGTCAAGCACCATGTAGGAGAGCTGGGGGGATTGGTTTGGGGGCAGGGGAGGGGGCAGGGGTAGAGGGGATGGGAGGGCGCAGGAGTCGGGGGATGCGATGGGGCTGGGGTGGTGCGCGGGGAGGGTGCGCGACAGCTTGGGACTGGCCCAGAGCTCGGGCCGCTTTCCCTGGTTGAAAGACACGCATCCCTCCTTTAGGGCCCCGCCGACATACTCCAGTAATTTCGGCAACCCAGCTCGCAGCTGCGATCGCACCGCCTCGGTGCGTTGTCCAGGCCCCTGCCTCCGCTCTTCCCCCTCCCTGCCTTTTCCCGCTCCCCTCCCCGCCCCCGGCCTTTTCCCCCTCCCCTCCCCTCCCTTCCCCTCCCC